>BJCM01099311.1:0-18394 GCA_018326385.1 Flaveria bidentis
ACCGGTTTCAAATCCTTAAAACCCAACCCTATCAAACCGGTTTGGGTCGGTTTGGAACCGGTTCGGGCGGTTTGAAACCGATTTGAAACCGGTTTGGGTCGGTTTGAAACCGGTTTGAATGCTTGAAAATGTAAACCGCTTACGAACCGGCGGTTTGAAACCGATTTGAAACCGGTTTGGGCCAAAAACCGGTTCGGGTTTTTTTCGAAGAACCGGTTCCGAACCGGTTTTTTTGTACATATCTGGATTCCATGGATGCCATTTAAATATATAAATACTATAGTAACATTAATAAACTATTAAATTTGAAATAAAGATAATATATAATTGACAATATACATTAGTAAGATAGACAATATATAATTGACAATAATCACAATATACATATATAATTGACAATAATCACAATATATTTATATGTATATAGTCAATTAGTCATATAAAATAGAGGTAGACAACTAGATAATATACTTATATACATATATACAAATTACAATAGAGGTAAACATATATAAAATTATATATCTATATATGCAAATTACAATAGAGGTAAACATATATAAAATTATAGATGCACTTATGCAGCTTATCAATGAGGTTGGAAGTTTGGAACCTGGAGCACAAGAAGAAGCCACACAGCCGGAGCAGAGGTGGTCGCTTACTGGCTGGCTGCGCAAGGGGCCAAGGGGGTTCGCTTACTGGCTGGCTCGCTACGCAAGGGGCTCAACAGTGCAGGCAGGGTCGCCGGAGCAGCATTTAGGTGTGGAGCAGGTCGTGAATGGATGGAGCACACACAGCCACACACTAATTGAATAAGCAAAAAATTATGTTGACCGACACCACCGATTACACCGTTTTGCTCTGCCTACGACCGCCTACAACCGATTAATCCTGATTTGCTCCGCTTAGCGACTAATGGCTCCAATTAGCTATAATCGACAAGGCTAAAAGCCGACTACCGATTAATCCCCGATTAATCGGCCGCCTTGCCCGATTTTTACAACACTGATAAAGGTAGTCCAAAATAAGTAATCAATACTATGCCTTCAACCTTTAAGAAGTTACTTTCTGATACAGGATTGATCCCTTATTAGCAAGATGAGAGGGATTTCAGCATCTTATCATATAACAATCTGCCCTAGAAAATCGTGATTCTGACTTGAACACTGCCTTGAGGCATTTTCAATTCTCAGGATCAAGCAGCTACAGATTGTACTGAAGACAACCCTATGATAATAGTAAGAAAAGCACCCTGAACTCATATTTGAAGCCTACTTTCCTTCTAATAATTAAATGACTTTATTTTTAGTAATGAAATGAAGGACTAACACAAACAATATTATTCATATCCACCCACATATACGCAAACAAGAACAAATATCATATATGTATATTGCCATCACACTTTTGATTCAAACACAAAATAGATTATAAATCAAATAGTAACCACAAAGCAGACATAGGAATTGACATATATGAAAATTCAAAAAATGGTCTTACCAAAAAGGTGATATCTGCAGTTAAAGAACTTAAAATCACCCATACATATTCAACAGTGTTTTCTTAAAAGCAAGCAAGAAATACAAGCCCCGTCATCGTTTACTACAACACATTATTCTTCCCCTGTAATTAATCAAGGACAAATGACTTGTTTAGTACCTGTGCTCCAACTTCTCTCTTTCCTGGTAACTCTTCACATACCTACAACAAAAACAAGCCTACACATTCAGCCACTAGAAAAACAAAAGGAAAAAAAAACACGCATCTAATGTTTTTGTAAAGCAACCACCAAATGTACCATCAGTAATTTAACATCCCTACATGAATGGCAAAAACTAGTTTAACGAGACTAAAAAAAATATACTATTTCAATCACTCGTTTAGGATTTATTATAAAGGTTACAAGAGTTTAGTCCTAAAAATATCTAGGATAATACTAAATACTAATCATCTTCCTTCTTCCTCAACCTTGTAATTATGTTGTAAAAATACAAAATCCAGATGTATAATCCTCAATCATCATATGGAATCTACCAAATCACAACTCAAAATCCGAAAAAGCAATATGCAATCCATTTAATTGGTAGCTAATTCCATGGGAGAAAGTGCGAGCAGCAAAAAGTCTCCAAACACTAGATCAAACGAAACCCTAAATCGTAAAGCAACTGATAATGAGCACACTTAAGCATAAACAACCGATCTGTAAGGAATCAAGCAAATCGATAAGGCATGATAAGACAAGAATCAAAAGCGATGGGATAAAAGTGGAATCGAATCGAATCGAATCAAAGTAGAGATGTGATTTACGTGTGGACGCCGACGACGGGGCCGACGAGCAGGAGAGCGTTGATCCAGTTGTCGGTGACCTTGTGAGTGAGCTTGTGGGTGAAGTCCTTCCAGAGCCCGGTCATCACCTTCTGCTGAAAGGGAGATAGAGCGTATGTCACTGCCTTCACCTTCACCGGAATCTTCCCCATCGTCCTCAATTCAATTCTCTCGATTATTCAATTCTCTCGATTCAGATTGAAATCGAAATGGAAATCGTTCAGAGGTTGATAACCCTAGATAAGTATGTAGGTTTTTGATGTTGTTTATACGGGTGGACCAGGACTCCGGAATGTTCCTTATTTTTGGGCTCCCTCACATCACAGGGGCTTTGTAACTTTATTGGGCTAAAATTAATATCTTATCTGTACAGTCAACAGTGTACACCTTGACCATGCAAACTTAAGTCAAGTCCAACGTCTTTAAATTATCTATCAGCCACGAACCATGCAAACATGTTCAAGTACTGCAACTAGTAAAACAAGATCCTAAATCCATCACTATTTTATGAAGATCAAGTTTAAAATTTTGACACCATCGCTTTCACTTTCAAATATATTTCACACTAATAAACACAGGTTGATAACAAATAACTCTTCTTCTATTCTATATATGGCAAGCAAACTAAAAGTCCCATACGCTACAAAGCAAACAAACAAAAAACACAAACTATTATTACTTGAAAGAAGAACAAAACAAAAATACCTACATCAAACTGTTTTAACTAAGCCTTGTTGCATTCTTCAGTTACAAGATGAGAACCAGACGTTAATCGCAGGTTCCTCAAAACCCGGTCTTGGCTCGCTTCATCCCATTGGAACCGAAAGGCGACACGCTGCCTCTAGGATGCGGACTGTGCTCTCGCAGGTTATTGTTTAGCATCGCTAACTCTCTTAACTGTTGCCTTTTGTACAGATCATGATATTCATCCTGTAGTTCAAAGTAAGGGTGTTCATAAACAGCAGGAAAGTACTAAATCGTCTAAACTTAAGTAAATAAGATGGTTATGCCTATATGAGATTTATACGCTATGGTACATGGTTTAAGGTTTGTTGATGGGTCCAGCCAACCAAACCAATTCTGTTTGCCGTTTTTCAAAATTGTAGTTAGCAATTTCGATAAAAAAATTTCGTCAAAACACGTTGAGCAAGACCGTGAACTACAAGTGTTCATATATAAACTGACCCAACCAACCGAGCAAAGCACACCGGTTTGTTTTTATATAGTTTGGTTCACGGTTTGCAATTTGAAGGATGAATTAAACAGCTCAATTCATGGTTTCAAACTTGCAACCGACCATGTAAAACAAGCCGTTCATATAGCTTTATTATTTAATATTATTTTCACTACTTGAATATGATATGGATAATATTCATGAACCATCTATTACCATTATGTAAAAATTTAATAGAAACTAGTTATTTTGCTGATAGCAAACAATTAAAAAAAACTGGTTTGAACCACCGAACTAGACTATTTTGGTTTGTTTGGCCCATCAGGCCTATCCAACCACTCCCGTTGGTTTGGTTTGGTTTGGTTTGGTTTGGTTTGGTTTGGTTTGGTTTGGTTTGGTTTGGTTTGTGATTTTCTGAAACCATAGTTAGCGTTTTAGCTCAATATGTTCGTCAAAGCGAATGCCACTTATTCTTAGAAAAACATATTGTAGTTTATGCACGCCATACAGGTTATGTAGCGTGAAAGAAAACATACCACGGGTTTGAGCAGCTCTTCAATGATTTCTTGTGCTTGTCTCAAACGTACATCGATTATACTTGCAGGCATTTCTGCTTCTATTAAGATGTGAAGTGGTTCGTTAAGGTGCTCATAGCCCGGTCTCCCCCTCAAACTCTCCTCCTTAAAACACCCCACAAAAATAATTGATGGGTCGTTCATAAATCTTACTTAAAGTTAAAAGTGGTTGGGATTTAAGCCAGAATCATTTTGGTCAATAAACAGTAACAAATAATTATTACATTAAAGTATGATTACAAGAAACTACATTTCCACAATAATAATAATCTAAGTTTCAAGTAAAAAGATTATTTGAAGTTATGAATTAGAAATACAATTTGGATCGCTTCGAGTTGTTCCCTTTTCAGCCATTATCTATTATCCTCGTTTGTAAGATAAAGCATAACCCAGAACAACCTATTTGTAAAAAATTGAGTCAAAATAGCCACTTCTAGTTTATTCCATTCTTGTTTTGTGGCTTGTGTTTCAATACTAACCACAAACAAAAGCATAAGTTATGTTACCTTGTCAGGGTCTTTTATGGAACCCCTTCCTCTAATGAAGACACGACATCCGGTGGAAGCTTCGACTCGCTTTAAGGAATTGCCACGTGGACCTAAAAGCCTCCCGACAAAGTTGAACTAAATAACAAAATAGAACTGCTTAATGAGCTTTAAGGAAAAACGAGACGTTTGAAAAATATTGACTTTTGACTCATACAACATACATTAGGGAAGCTCTCAATAGGTATATCCAAGCGCAACAACTTCTTTGTATTAAAAGAATTCGGGCTCGTTGGTGTTGCATTCCAGGGATCGATTGGTGGCAAGCCTTGTGGCCCACCAAAGCGCTGTGATTGAAGACAAAATCAAAAGTCAACAACATTTAAGCAACGATGTCTCATATGGGGCAACGAAGCATCAAATCATATCACGGAGAATTCAGTTTATTTTACAAACCATATGGCATGATAAGTCTATGATCCAAAGTATATCAAATTGAAGTTTTGAAGTTAAAAAATTTTGAAAATAAAAACAACATGGCAATCAAGATGTAAACACATTTCCTATCCTTTGAACACCAACTACCCAGCATAACACATCACTTTATGCGGTTCCAATGGTCAGCAGGGTATTGGTTGGGTCGCGTGAGGTTTCCCTAGCGGGTTCTCATGGTCCCAAAAAAGAGATGTAAACGAATTTTATAAACTAAATTCATGGTGCTTTGACTTCTTTCTTAAAACATGTTTTCTAATAATACCTTTCTGAGAACACACTTTTTAATCCTTAAAATAGAACAAAAAATCTAAAGAATCAAATATTATCATTTTAAGTAGACTTACCTGATCATGATGCCAATTTTTAAAAGCTTACAAAAATGCAATAATGGTTGTAGTCCGAAGAAGATTATAAATCATTTCTAATTAGAAATTGTGGAATTTAAACGAAAAACATGAATTAAATACTATATTAGACAACAAAATATCATAGATTAGATGAAATTACCTCATGTTGAAGAGGACCCCAACCAGCATTCCCATTCCAACGACCTAAACTTTTAGCAGCGACATCAGGCATCATATCTAGAGGACTTGGGCTTCCACGTTGCAGCCTATCATAATCATTAAACCCTTGATTCGGCATCATTCCTGAGACCCTCAATATCTCTGTGGAGATTATAAAAAATGAGTAATACCAGTGAGTCACTCTTCTATAAAAACTAACTCATTCATTCAAACCACTTAAATGCAAATCATATCCATAAAACAAGGCTTATATGGTATAACCCGATGCACAAATCCATAAACTCTTACAAATTCAAATGCTTCAAAATAGCATTGGCTCAAAAGAGTCCAAAGTTGCTTAATTACCTCCTAATTACATCTCCATTTTCTAAAAGTGACACGTCACACGCCTACCATGCATATCAGGCGGTCTAGTTTATCGGCATTTCTCAAAATAGGAAAATGCTCACGCCATTTTACAAGCGTTACAGCTAGCAAATTGTCGTTTTATGGCATTGGTCAAATCATTTACGTCTTCTCGGCATGAAAAATGCTAGTGTACTCATCATGATATGCACATGTATATCACAGAAAGCATAACCGCTTGAAGATCATCATCAACACTACCATTCTATTGGCATCATGAAAACAACATTCTCAAACTTCATTATCAACACATAGAAAACATTTGGCATTCAAAACCAAGAATCAGTTTCCTAATTCCACTTACATCTACAACACAATCAATCCATTTGAAATATGAAATCAGTAACATTTAGAGAATGTATATCAATTCGAATTCGAACAATCACTTATCAAATGGCATTAAAGATCTTAAAAACGCCATAAAATTCAAAATGTATGATTCAAAATCAACACTCAAGAACACAAAAGTGAAGTAATTAAAACACACAACAGATTCAATGGTGTTCAAGTATAAACACGCTCAAAAAACAAATTCAAAAAAAAAAAAAAAAAAAAAAAAAAACAAGATTCAAGAAATGAGAAAGCCAAACCTTGATTTAATAATTTACTGCAAATTGGAAGAACTTGCACAAAAGGGGCCAACTTTTTCTTTTCTTCCAATAACTCTGCAAGGTATGAGCTGCAACACATGACACCACCAAAAACTTGCATCAAAATTCAAAAAGTGAACAAAAAATCAAAAATGTTGAAGTGGGTAAGATTAGAAAACAAACATGAACACAATATTTTGTTGATGTGAAAAAAAAAAGATTACCTTTCAATATCTGGGTTGGTCCATATGTGTGGTGAAGAAGGGGCTCTAGCAGGTGAGTAGTTCAAGTTTTGACCATATAAACTTGACATGATCTTGCTTCTGATTTGTGCCCAAATAGGGCCACAGCAGAGGAGGAAAACAGAGCAGTGGTTGGGTTGGGGGTTAATATAACAAGCTGTGATGGTCTGAGCAGTGAACCCTGAAGAAGGAAGAGGGATGCATATAGAGAGAGAAAGAGAAACAAAAAATGAGATGGGAAAATTGGAAAAAGATGGAAAATTGGAAAAAGATGGAAAATTGGAAAAAGATGGAAAATTGAGTGGCTTCTTTTAAAGGAGGGGTTGGTGCTTAAACTTTGGGTGAATTTTACATTATGGACCTTCAATTTGTAATTTGAGTATGGGTTGGTCTATGGACTTTAAATAATTAAAGGTGCTAGTGTGTGAATTATATATGTTGTAACTAGTACATGTTTTGCATTTGAGTTCACTTGTGAATTTGGTGTTTTTATGGATGAAAAAACTAAATCAGGGAATGAAAACAATACAATCTATTTGTCATCTTTCCTTCATCTCATTCTTATCATGCGGATGTTTTTGAATATTTTGATTAATTATCACTGTAATATTATTTACATAATCTTTTTATCATATTTATATGTCTAATCTATTTTACTCATAATAGGTTTGTCAATGTGTGACATCAGTCTCTTTTAGGACCGTATATCAATGAAGCCTAACTATATGCTGATGCTTGTGCATACTATTCAAAGATGTGAAACTTTGTTACCATTGTTTAAATGCTGTCAGAAGAACCAAATGACGACCTTTGTGGCACTTCACTAAGTTCTTCTAGTTTCCCTCATAATTGAGGAGATTTTGAATGAGATTGAATGATACGTGACATCTTTCTCAAGATGATTCCCATGTCACGTAACCACCTCATTTCTCCATGTATCATATTTGTTATTGTCATTCCTTTCTTTCAATTACCGCATTTCCTTTGCTTTAATTAGCATCTAGTATTGGTTTAGTTATGATAGTAGGTTAGTGGTCTTGTATTTTTCTTCTTCTTAAGTATAAGCATATAAAAAGGTTTTAGGTAAGAAATGAAATGGATTAATCGCTAAGCCTCTCAAATAAATCCTGATGTCCTCTAATATTCCATCTCAACAATTGATACATAACAAGTTCGTTTCAATTAAAGCTTTTATGGCCTAGCACTAATTATTTAATATTTATTTCACATGTCTCTTATGCTTACAAAAATAATAAAGAAAAAAGAAAAAATTAAGATTTTTGAAGAAAAACTAAAGAAAGCATAATAAACTTAGATGCATGACTCTCTGATACTAAATGACACATATGTTTGCCATTATTATAGTGTACGTATTCTTAGAAGATTATCTTAAAGGATGTGAAGTTCGAAAAATGAGAAAAATCAAAGAAGAATGTACATAGATACGTAAACCCATGTACATGGTTATGTGATCCTTTGAACATTTAGGTGGTGTTTGATTTTTACTAAAACCTCTTCCTCATCTCTTCATCTGCGCGTATGCAGATGCGGAAAGAGGTTTTGAGTGCGCAGAATGTTTGTTTTTTGGAAGACATTTCATTAAAAAACGTCTGCAAGGAGGTCTGCATGGAGAAGATGTGGTGTTACCACTTCTCAGGTCTTCTCAACCTCTTCTCCTCTTTACCCCCAACCTTTCAGACTTTTTTTCTCATTTGTGTTCAACCCTTCAACCCACCACTCCTTTCCTCTCATCTCCTCACTACAGCCCATCTCCCGCCACCGCCGCCCACTCCGCCACAAAACCTCCGCCGCCATCAGCCACCTTCGCGCCATCCCCTAGATCTTCGCCTGGACCCAGACCCGCTTCGTCCTTCTTCCAAACGACTTCCGGTGGGTTATGTCGAAGATGTGACCGTCGTCGTCGACTTCTTTGCGAATTGGGGTGAGATTGATGCAATCGTCGTTGGGGAGTGTTGCTGTGGGGATGAACGGAGATGGGTAGGCGTCGCCAGCAACGGCGGCAGTGGCGGTGGTGGAGACGATGTGTGTGATGAGTATTGTGAGAAGTATGGTGGCTGGAGTAGTTTATTTAGCCATTGATGTAAAATACATATCTAGTGTTGTATATGTATATATTTTGAGAAATCATTAATTTATATTTATATTACTAGTGGGTGAAACTCGCGCGGTGCGGTGTGGTATAGATATTTTTCACACTTTAATTACAGAATATTTTAGCGTTCTGCAGATGTTAAAAAACAAACAGTCTTCTTGCAGACTGCAGACATTTGGTCCACCTCTTCTGCTGCAGATGTCTGCAGATGTGATCCGCAGACTGCAGACATTTTCCTGCAGAAAATACAAACAGCACCTTAAAGAGATTTGTGATTTGAAAGTTACGGACCACGTAAACTATTATAAAATATAAACTATCTATAACTTAAAAACTAATTAATTGAAAACACTATGTAATAATCAACATTATGTTTATGTTTAAATGTTACATAGAAACAAGCCCCGGACAATATAGTGTTAAAAAGTTAGTAGTTTAGTCATTTAGGTCCGGTAAATACTTATTCAACTATGTTAACATGGTGTTTATGAGTAACTTCTTGAATAATAATTTTTTAACATCTACTTGTAAAGATTTAAACCTTTTTTATTCTTACTAGGTAAACATCATACCAATAGACCATTAGATCATGTTCCTTATGTGTAACCTTGTGTTCATTTTACCATTAAGTGAAGTAAAAAAGAAGGCATCATTAATAAAGTTGGATAGTATTATAACCTGGTTTTAAAATTTTCAGAATTTCACTCCGTTAATGTAGCTTTGGTCGAATTTTAGGGACTAATATTGTTAAATATAGTCAAAAGCCTTTAAATTTTGTAGGACCATGATGTGTTGGTGCGGTTTATGCCTTTATATTCTACATTTTATTTATATTTTCTATTTTTATTTAGTTGTGACCTTTGACCGTAGTGACTTCATCTTCATGTGCATAACTCCCAGTTTCCGTTTGCCTTTTATATTTCATTTTCACCGTAACTAGTTCTTGTGGAGGGCCCCTCTCATCACACCATGATACTACATCATATGCTAATAAATTGTATTTAGTTATTTCTATACTACATCACATCCTTAAGTTTGCAGGAAATGCTCATACCATAACATTTCAACATTTTCTTACAACAAACTACATAAAATTTAAAAATTTACAAACTAAATTTAATAAATGCAATAAAATAAAAACATTTAAAAAAAACTTAAACTAAAAATCTATAAATCAAACTTACAACCACGTGATGACAGTTACAGCTCGATTACCTGTATATAATCATTTGTTGAGACGTGCGATAAACTATAAAGTAAGCAAGAGATAATGGCAATTACATGTTTGCAAAATTTAACATTAAGAAACATCGATTTGAACTAAAAAACAAAAGTATTATATTTGACACAACACAATTTGTATAAAATTTATATCAAAACGTATATAAAAATAAACGCGACATAACGATGTATGCCCATTTACAAAAGAATTAGTTTGAAAGGGTCAATATATAAAAAATAATAAAATATAAAAAAATCAAATTATCTATTACTATTAATCCATTTGGTTGGTATTTTTATTTTTATTTTTATTTTAGTTTTATGTGTGTTTATAAGGTTTGTTTTGAGAGTGAGTTCGAGGTTTAAGGATGAGGTTTTTCTTGAGATTTTTGGTGTCTGGACACGTTATTTTTATGTGTATTTCGATTATATTCGTTTATAGGGTTCGTTTGTGTAACATCTGCCATTTTTTCCAAGTTAAAACCCAATTTTTAAGTTCTATTATAAAATTATTATAATAATTGTAATGAACCAAATGCATTAAATTTACAATTTATATTGTGAATTATTCATTTGTTAATTATCTAAATAACTTGTAATAATATATGATTTATAAACAATTCTTTTTCATAAAGTCATAAAGTGAATAATCATTTTACAATAAATAATTAAATGGAGAAGATTTATTAAAAACTTATAAAGTTATAAAATGAATAAAGATTTATTAGTTATTATAAAATTTAGTCATTGAATAATCAAATTATAAAACTTACAATATTTATAAATGTTATAAAGATTAACAAATAATTGATTGGTTTTTTATTCAAATGAGCTTTATAAAGTCTAGGGGTGAATTTGTAATTTTTAATACTTGAAATAAAAGTTTTATTACATAAAATAATAAAGACCTAAAACTTCAGGGACTAAACTTGTAAACTTGGAAATCTTTGAAAACAAACCACCCCACTCCCGTATTTCCGGCCTCCACCTCCGGCCGCAATTCCGGTGAACTCCGACGACCCCTCCAATCTTAAAACGCTCGATTAAAACGCAATTGAACCACTCTTAAACGTTTGTGCATCGGTTTCAAATCAAACACCCAAATTAATTTGGATTAAACGCTCTTAAAACCATGCTAACTTGAAACTGAAGCATCAAATTAAAGTCGTTACCCGATCGTTATGAAACAGTCTAAATTGGATCTATAGAATGATGTTAAAACCTTCGAATTAACACCCTTAAACTTTCTGTAACACCAATTTCGTTCGAAACACACATACACCATAAATACCATCTTCGTTCTCGAACTTGCAACATAGTCGAACACCACCTTCCAAACATCATAGCTTTCAATTGACCGAGGGTTATCAACCTTAATCCTCTGTGGAATCTACAAATGTCATCAATTGAAGCCAATCAATATCAAATCTTTGAACTCAAGCTCAAACCAATTGCAACTTGTTCATCGTCCATTTACTTCGATTCGTTCTTAATCAAGTAAGTTAATCACATAATCATACTCGGTTTTACATGGGGAATCAAAGCCCCAAGTTTAATTTGAGAATCGAAATCAATTTCATGTTCGATTAGATTCAATTCGATTCTAGGGTTCATGGTAATTTAGGGATTTCCTTAATTAATAGATTTATAAAATTATTTATGAATCTTAAGTAGATATGGGCTATAGCCCAACTGGTAACTCGTGAACCCCATAGGCAGGAGGTCCCGAGTTCGAACGAGCCTCTGCCATTTTTGTTTTAATTAGTTTTTGTGTACAATTTATAATTCAGAAAAGTAATATTATATTAATAAATCAAAATAAAATTTATTTTGTTAACTAAAACATTTTAGAAATTATTAAATTAATTTTAAAAGTATTAAAACTTATAATTTTAAATTTAATTATTTTTTAGAATAACAAAGGTTCTAAAACATTATTAATTATTCTATGTAATTTAAATGCTAAAAATCTTTTATGATTCAAATTTAGATTATTTTAAAACATTATAAATTTACATGTTAAATAACTGATTATTCAAATAGTTATTTAATAATTATTCAAATATTAGTTATTCATCTATTCAATTAACTATGTTATATATAATTAGTTAATAAGTTATTCCTTAAAATTTTATTTAAGTTCTTGAAACTTATAAAACAATATAACTTTCTATTGTACATTATTTTTATTTTTAAGGCTTGATATTATAAGACCATTATAATAAATCATATAAAAGCTCAAAACTTTATAAAATGGTTTTAGATAGATTTAAGGTCATTTACAATAAATATTAAATTAATTACCTTTATCAAATTTTAAATAATTAATTATTAAATTAATTATTTCTTTTCACACATCATATCTAATCTTTATTAGTTCAATACATTAAATTATTGAATTCTTATTTTTAATTGATTAATTCCAACTTTATTTAACCAAAACATAATCGATTGCTTTATTTTATTTTATTAGATTTAGTTATTAAAAAACCCCCCAAATTCCAATTGAAACCCTAGTTCATGTCTAATTGTTAATCTTATTATTGAACTTAATCTTGGAATCAATACGTTTAGGTAACTTGTAAAAGAATCATTGGAGCTTCGTTTAAATTCTTATCATCACCTTGTATATATCATGTGAGTTTTCATGCCTTTTTTTACTTTATTTCACACCTTTTGGGGTGAAACATGTTAACCTTATAAACTTACACTTGTAAACATCTTGATACTTGTAAATACACATGCAATTCATCTTTACTTTTTGTCATGGTTATTGGTATTATTGTGAGTGTTATATAAGATACATTATATGTTGACAATCATTAACTATTGCTAGTACACTTAGCTAATCGTTTAATCTTATAATCTTGTAATCTTGTAAATTGTCAAGGTTTGATTGTAGCTATATGTGTTCTATAAACTTGCATAATTCATAACCATCGACATGAATTGCTACTTGTAAATCTTTTATATATATATGTATGTTAACCCATAAAAACTCACCAACTTTCAAAATTGACCCTTTATTTTTAACATGTTTCAGGTTTGATACTTGAGGATCTCTTCATGCTCATATAGGACATAGACTTAGTTTAATTGAAAATCTTATATTGTTGTTTATATCTTGTTTGTATTGTAATGATTTAATTGTCTTGTAATGTTCAATGAAAATGATATTTAATATTATTTCAACTTATTTAGTTCCATGTGCTATGAACAATCGTTTCACATTCTTCCGCCCCGATGATTCCGTCGTCGGTCGGGGTGTGATAGAATGGTATCGGAGCCATGGTTATATGGAATTAGGTTATTAGAAATGGAATGACCTAGACTATAACTAAGTACCCTTACACATGAGCCTCTTATGTATTTTATATGCTTAGATATGATTTTATGTGCCTTATGTGTTTATACTTGATTATGTGATTATATGTCTTATGTGCTTATGCTTATACCTTGAATCTTATCATTGCACACATGAATCTTAAATCATATTCTAAGGCATTGTGTGCCTAAATCAAGTAATTTTCAAAATGAAATTTAAATCATTATTCGTGGTTTCAAGTCTCGTCAAAGTCTGTGTCCTATGACTTGAAACATGTAATGCTGGAAGAGCGTGATGCTTGTATCTCGAGGTGTTCTGTCTAGGCAAGGTATTCATATAAATCCAAATCAACCGATGGATCAGTTTACCTTACCTCAGAACCCTTGGGGTGAGTGTCCGCTTATAGGTACACATGTCTTCGTTAAGGTTGTAGTTGACCTAATACTTTGATAAGTCAACGTAATGCTTTTGTTTGTAAACCGAACGTTACACTTGAAACATCTTGTTATTTTGAATCGTCTTATCATTGATCTTGTTTTTTAGATCTTAAAACTCACTACCCGATTCTCTTAACGACCCTTAATAATCTTTTTGAATGTCTTCCCCTCAAAAGCGCACTTATTCTGAAAACCCATTACAATGATACTCTCATTCTAAAGTGAATCTTTAATCTTAACAAACACGATTCTCGTATCAACATTACACTAATGTAACTTTGAAATCTCAATGAAACAAGTAAACAAGAATCGATCATCTAAGAACCGTGTTAAAGGTATTTGCTTGGGAAGCTTCTATTAAATTCATATTCCATCCAAAAGTGTCTTGAACATATTTCTCTTGTTTGTTAAGTCGAGTCTCGTATCAAACTAATACATGGTGCTTCCCTCATGACAAAACCTTCTTAATCGTCTTGAACCATCTAAAATACAAAAGTTATCAACTAAAAATCTAAACTAATGACCTTACACACTTTGTCAAGAAACACATGAAATCATGAATTAAGAAACTTAACAAACTTAAGCATATCAAAACGTCATAATTAAACTTGTTGAGTTTAAACGCTTCCAAGAGTTCACTTTAAAACGTGAAATGAAATCCAGGTCTCCTTATATCCTTGAAATTAGACTATGTAACACCCAACTATTTTTGTTGCTATTAAAGAAAGAATAAAGTGAAGGAAAAGAGAGAAAGGAAATAAAGCCCAAGTAGAGGGACTAAAGGTGTCAAAAGGATAAAGTCTTCAAAAGTTGGTGATAAAGGTGGTATGGCCACCCATATGTCATACACATCACATATAATTCGGATTTTAGAGAGAGAAAGCGAAGAGGAGCAGAAAGTTTTCGGGTTTTTGAAGACCAGGAAGAAAAGATCGAATTCAAGGTAAGAATTCGTGAGTTCATGATGTTCTTAACTGGTTTTATCCTTGGTTGTATGCTTATGTGTGTTGTATGTGTTTGGGTGTGTGTTTTGGTGGGTTTCTAGGCGATTGAACTCTGTTGCAAACGGGTTTCTTTGAAGAAGTCATAACCAGAGGCTACAAAGGTGAGTTCTAGGACCCCCTTTTTACTTGTTTTAAACTGCTTTCGGGCTGGAAATACATGTATGAATGTTTTATAAAGTTGGGTTTTATACCCGTATGTGTGTATGTTGTGGGTGGGGTTTGATTTTGGGCTATGTATGTGTTTAATGATGTTATTGTTGTGTTTCTAAGGCTTAGGATGTATGATTTAAGCTTAGAACATGATAGGTGATTTTTGGGGACTGATTTATGATGATAAGTGTGAATTAGGCTGCTCATGGGCCTAAACAGTAGCTCATGCGCCCAACCGAAATAACTGCCTAAGTGTCCCATGCCCCAACTGATTTATGATGTACGGAGGTGCACGACTCTAAAATGTCGTAAGCTGAACTGTGTGTGGTTTAGCTAACCCATAAGGATACACGCAGGGGTCCAGTCTTTGTGACTGACTAGTGATATAGTACATGGATTATAGTGGATACTTACCTCGGTGCTGGTGCCGGGCTATGTGCGTTATTGAAGTCATTTATGATCTTCGGCCCAGTACCCGCTTTGTGCATACGTTTTAGGTGTAGTATATAGTTGGGATCTTTGTCGCTTGCCCCGGTGCTGGTGCTAGGCTTTGTGCGTTATGAAAGTCATTTATGATCTTCGGCCCAGTACCTGCTTTATGCATACGTTTGGGGTATATCCGATGACACTGATCCGGAAAGACATAAAGAGTTAAAGAAAGAAAGTAATGAACAGTAAAGGAAGATAATAATGATATTACCTATGTGTACGTACGATCTGTGATCATGTACAAAAGTATAGTATGATTTGATAAAGAGTAACGAACAGTTTTAAATGAAAGTAAAGCAACGCTAACTTTTATGTGTTTCCAGTTGGCAGGTAATGGTTGCTGAGGATGGCACGGGGTAGCTACTTGGCTCTTTTTGAATGGCATTCTTTTGTTTAATTTTTTTGCATTATAATGCGAACAAACGATGTTTTGTAACGAATGTTGTATTAACTTGCAAAAGCATTTATATTGGAATGAAAAGTTATTTTAATGTTTCCGCTGCAATATTTTCTTAAACTTAATGTAATTATATGTTTTATGTGCGATGATTGACCATCTGTAAGTGTCCCGGGAACGGGGCCTTACAAGTTGGTATCAGAGCCAAAGTTTAAGTGAAACGGGTAAAGTTACAAAAGAAACCTAAACTTAAACTGAAAATGGGACGAAAAGGGAAGGGATGCCAATCCGAGTAGCTGTGTGCCATCAAATATTTTCTAAATGTTAACCGACATTATGTGCGCATGTTATGTGATTTGTTCTATGTGCCTTTAGTAGATTTAGATACTGATCTACTCAGGATAGGTAATGTTTGGGGTATGTAGAGTAAAGTAAGTGGCTAATCACAACTGGCCACTGTAATTAGGGACTTACTATACTTGACATTAACTAAGCTATTCCCTTGAATGACCGTGTTGGTGTTTCAATCTTATAGTGTGTTTAGAGGATGGCCGATGGTAGATCATCGAAGGCTTCACGTGGTGGAGGTGTGGTGACGTGGTGCTGAACCACGAGCTATAAGAGGAGGGCCTAGAGCCAAAGAGGTGGTTCATGAAGAACCAGAGACTCCTCATCTAGAGGCTGGGGATGAGAGTGCTAACTTAAGAGCCTCGGTGAAGGAGGTTGTTGTTGAAGAGGTGCATCAGGTCATGTAGACAATCTTACCGTCTGTGGTGACCGAAGTAATCAAGGCGGTGAGGGAAGGAGAAAGGAAGGAAAGGAGTAGGCCTACGGGCGAAATATGACAGCCCGAGACTGAGACGATTCTCTCTAATGACGAAGAAGAAGAGGAAGAATAAGAGCCTACGCCGGAGGCGACACGAGGCTGCAACTATGGGGCATTTCAACGGTGCAAGCCCCCTACCTTCGATGGTAATGGCACTGCTTCCGCTGCTCATAGATGGGTGAGAGAGATGGAAGTTGTTCTAAATATCAGCGAGTGCCGAGAGGACCAAAATAAGAAGTTTGCTGCCCACTCATTTGTGGACTCGGCTTTGTGCTGGTGGGACAATATTGTCCAAGCCGAGGGTAGTCGGGCAATTGGAAGGATGAAGTGGGTGGAGCTGAAGAGGTTGGTAATTGAGAAATTCTGTCCTAGCCATGAGATGGACAAAGTTGAGAGGGAGTTCCTGCAGTTGGAGGCGGGGACTATGACCCATCAACAATACACCACCAAATTTAATGAGATGGCTTGACTGGTGCCAGATCAAGTGACACCCTTGTCACGAAAGATCAAGAGGTATATCCAGGGTTTGCCAGCGGATGTCCGTAGGCACATGATCGCTGCTCGATCGAGCACGTTTAGGTCGGCAGTTGACTCGGCAGGGAGACTGTATGATGAAAAAGCTGTGGTGGTGGGAGAAGCCAGCAGGAAGAGTGGTGGTGATCGGAACTAGAATGGAAAGCGGGTTGGACGTGGCGGGGCCACTCCAAGCAACAAGGGGCACGGGTGGATGATCGACGTGTGGTCATGTAAGGCCCAGGACATTTACAACTGGCCAATCATCGCACATAAAACATATATTTACATTTAACTTAAATAAACATAGCAGCGGAAACATTTAAAACGACATTTCATTTCATTATAAAAGTTTTTGCAAAATAATACATCGTTGACAATTACAAAATACATGTTGCATTACATCACAAAAGCATTATAAAAAATGGACCCCATCCAAAAAGAACCAAGTAGCCACCCCATGCCATCCTCAGCAACCTTACCTGCCAACTAGAAAATGCATAAAAGTCAGCGTTGCTGAGTGAGTTCTAGTTTTAAAATAAAACATACTTTACTTTCGTTTAAAACCATTCTTTACTTTCGTATATGATCACATATCATACGTACACATAGATAATATCATTATTATCTTCATCATTCATTCGTCAACTTTTGTTCATTCATCGTACGTCATTATCATTCACTTTCGTTCACTTTCATACATAACTTTCTTACTTCATTCGTACATTCATTACTTTCGATGACATGTACAATACCCCGGACATTATGCACGAAGCTGGTTACTGGGCCTGAGGTCTTTCATAGACCTCAAACATTGTGCACAAAGCTGACTCTAGTACCTAGGGCAAGTACATTCACCACTTATCTTTTCTCTTTCATTCTGGATCAATGCCATATGATGTACCCCGAACATTGTGCACAAAGCTGATTACTAGGCCTGAGGTCTTTCATAGACCTCGAACTTTGTGCACGAAGCTGACTCTAGTACCTCGGGCAAGCGGCAAGGATCCCATACATATGGTCAATCACAAGGATTGGACCCTAGTGTGCATCCTTCTGGGGTAGCTAACCCGCACACAGTTGAGCTAACACCCTTCATTG
>BJCM01099314.1:0-11098 GCA_018326385.1 Flaveria bidentis
TAGTATCAATTTCTTCATTATCAATAACAAATCAATGAATTTGACATTTTTCAGTTCGAAAACTTCATCTTCGTTCGAACAACAAATTCAACAGATTCGATGAAATATACTGCAATTTGTCATTCAAATTATGTTTTTGATGATGAAACACAACTTTAATTCACAATGTTTCACTCGAATTGTCAATCAATTACATATTTCAGTCGATTTTTGAAGTTTCTATGTTCGACAGAACTTCAAAAACACTCAACCGAAAGCTCTGATACCAATTGATAGGATCAATTGATTCAATCTGTAATGATTTATGTAAACAATTCAAAAAGAAACACAAACAATTGTAATCAAATCAAGCAATATCAACAAATTTACAGTTCATTGATATAGCAAAGACAATTACAAGAGTAAGAAAACAGTTAACAACTAAAACTCACTCCTCTCTCTCTACTCTAGTCTAAGCTATTTATACTAGAAACTAAGGAACTAACAATTTACAAAACTAGTCCCTATACTAGTACAAAATATAAAATACACAATAAAAGACTAAATGTTAATCTTCTAAGAGTTCTAACACCCCAGACATAGACTTTGTAATCATGTTGCAACCACCATAATCACTATCTGTATAAGCATACAGATTGAAGTCAGAATTCTTAGGATACTATAGACCAAGTGTTGAGGCACCATTGAGGTATCCTAGAATCCTTTTAACACTGATAAAGTGACACATCTTGGGGTTGGCTTGAATCTTGCATAAATACATGTAGCAAACATGAAGAAATGCACATAACTGGTAATTAAGTTTCCGAATAACGTGAATTTTAATTAATATATAATTAATATCAATAATTAATTACGAGCATAAAGATTTGTACGGATTTCACATTTCATGACTTGGTTCGGGTTCGTCTTAAACGTTAGTTTAGTCACACTAATGCACTGAAAGTATAAACTCAAACATCAAGTTAATCCACATAACTCGGTTATGCTAAATAGTACATATCTTCACACACATCAAAAAAATAATATTAATAATATATATATACACTACACACATGTGATTGATTATAAGAAGATCTATATGTATAACACACACATGCACCTTAGACACACACTCATACATCATACTTCATGAATCAACCCACTAGTGTAGAATCTACATACACATTCCTATACAAGCCTACCTTACACCCACTTAGTTTACCCATGCTTTCATACATTCTGCCATTAACAAAATATCCATATATAATTATGCACACCACACACACCAAAGAAAAACACAGGCACGCACTAGTACCCACACAATATATCATGCATCATCACCACTCATGCAGAACACCCAAACACAACTCCTTTCAAAATTAGTAAATAGAAGAACATGCACCACCACTTAAACATCCATATAGATATGGATATTACACAACTCAACAAACATACGTACGCACATGGACAACATACACCCAATGCTATAACGAAATCATGACTATGAACAATTCATATGCACATCAAACCACATACATACATGCGCACGTATACATCCTTTCATTTAACACTTCAACGAGGCCACATCGCCGCAATCGAAACCCACCATATCTAAACTTAAACATGATAACAAGCAAACACATTCATACGCAGATTGCAAACACATGATAAACCGACACAACAACCTCATATACATCTATACGCGACCACACAAACTTACACAACCCACACAAGCGCATTCCATACGAACATGAACATCGCATGCAGATATACGTGTACTCACATATACGCTTCCATACATGTACACATCACATATATATACATATATACATACGAAAAGCACACACACACACAAAGCATGTTAACACACTTGTTCACATTTAACACCACAACCCACGCTCAAGATCGAGCGATCAAACCGTAATCAAAATCGTACCCATGAGATGAGGGAAAGAGACATACTGTATGGTTGAATCTCGCGGTTGTCGGGAAGAAGAACAATCACACACCTGCTGCCGCGAAGGAAGGAGTCGCCGGAGAGGTGTCGGTGGTTGCTTGAGTTAGATGGTGATCACTGAGAGCAAGAGGCTGCCGTCGCGAAACCGCTTGGGTCCAGGGTTTCGAGAATGTGTTGAACGGAAAGAATGGGTTACGGGGGAGAGTTTGTTTGATTTATGTGGCTGCATCAATAGTTTTGCAACTTGGCACATAATTTTTGTTTGTATTTTGTATGTTAGTAAATGTTTAATTTGATATTTATAAAATAATATTTATTATTGAATGGTACAATAATTGGGTTAAGCAATGATTAATCAAGATGTAATGGACATAGATTAGATTAATGGCCAAGATTAACCTGAAAACTTGGTTTGTCACAAAAGACATCAGTTTAGTCAATTCTTTCTTATTGTGTGTACCCTTGAACAACTAGTCTAGTTTTGTTTTTGATGACAATGACTCTATCATCTTTCTTATTCCTAAACACCCATTTGGTTCCTATAATAGTCTTCCCATGAGGAAGAGGACAAAGATCCCAAACTTTCTCCCTTTTGAAGATCATACATAGGTTGGACTTACCTTAGATTAGATTGTTTATTTTTACTTGTAATAGGTCTTATGTTAGTTTTCTTTTGTATACAATTAACTTTATGTAGTTTTGTAGTCCAACGAAACTATTATAGTTTCGCTCACAGTCAGCTGTTTTGTTCACTTGGAGAAACTATTGTTTCTGTCAGGCGAAACTACGGTATCGGTTGAACAATTTTGCTGACAACAAAACTATATGCGAAACTAAGACTGCTATATACAGTTTTGATCATTATCATTGTTAGCTAATCTTGCAAAACCCTAATCGTTTATCCTTGTTGCAAGTCACCTTTGTAAGCAGTAATTTCATAGAAATATCATTGTGCTTTGGTGTTATTGAATGTATTGATCATCATTGTCATACTTTGTTTAAATTGTTATTGTTCTTAATCTTTATTCTTTATCTTGTCTATTGTGTATATTTGATATTTAACCCTTCAACAAATCATTTGTACAACATATCGATCAAATGGACCAACAATATGGTATCAGAGCCTTAGTGCTCATGATTTGTTGAGCTTTTGGTTGTTTTTGTTCAATATTAAGTTATCATTAATTTTAGTTCAAATTAGTGTGTATTTGACATGGAATTTGATTGAATTGTGCTGGTTATTGGTTGGCAAAGCTGTGTTAATAATCAGATATAAAATCCATTGATTTTTTGATGATTTCAGATTGATTTCATGTTGAAAAAAGCTTTAAGCTTCGTCCAGCGAAATTAGTTGTTCATCCAGTGAAACTACAAATTCTTTCTATGAAACTATTGGTGTTATCCTCATTAAGATAGTTTCTTGTTGTTCTGTGAAACTAGTTTCGTTGAACAAAAGTTCAACAGTGCTTGTGAGAGTTTAGCAAGTGAAATTGTTGCTGAAAGTATTATTGAACGAAAGTTTAATCTTGTTTCGTGCGAATTTGTCAGCAAAACTATGCTATTTGTGACATTCGGCTAGCTAAACTGTTGCAGAAATTGTCTACGAAATTACGACAACTCAGCGAAACTAGCTTTCTCAACGAAATTGTCTGTGAACTTACCTTTCTTCAGCGAAACTACTTCATTTTCAGCGAAATTGTTCCTTCTCTTGCCAAAATTACTTTATTCCTAGCGAAACTACCATGTCAAAGTTAACCTCACTAACCTTAGCTGATCTTGAAAGTGTAGCTCCCAATAGACCTCCGAGACTTATTAACGGGGATAATTTCAAGGATTGGAAGAGATGTCTTAAGCCTTCCTCTTTTACACTGACCACAATCAATGTGAATCGATTATTTCTTGTCCTCACATACCAACTATCACTATTGCTGATGTTGTTTCTCAAAATAAGGAATCGTCTACTTTCACCGAGAAGGATCTGAAGCTGATTGATCGTGACTAGAAAGATTTTGAAGCATTAACTCTCTATTTGGCACCAAACATCTATAACCGATTTGTAGAGAATAAAAATGCTAAGTCCCTCTTTGATGCTCTATGTGAGTTCTACGATGGCAATGATGAGCTAGTGAAGGATAAGAGCGTTCAAGTAGAGAAGGAATTCAATTCCTTTGTAGGATACAAGAATGACAGTCTGACAGATCTCACAACTTGCTTTTTAACAGTTTCAAGCACCTTAAAGAAATATGATGAAGAACTCTCCAACAGTGAACAAGTAAACATATTGCTACACTCTTTCCCACCTCAGTGGAGCCTTCAAGTGAGAATGCTAAATCAAGAAAGAGATTTCACTGATTTCAAGTTGATGGATATCGTCAATAAGCTTAAACCCTTTGAGTTGGACATGAAGAGAATGGAATTTATCAGACCATGATGCCTACATCTGGTTTTACTCAAAATGTTGCATTACTGTTATCCGCTGCAAGCTCTCATATGTAGACATCAACTCAAGAAGGAGTTAATACTAGTAATTTTTCAAGAGGAAGGGTTAGTGTTAGGAGAGATCAGGCTAATACTAAGGTGAATGTTGAAACTTTAGTTTCATGAGAAACAATGGCTCTTTTTAGAATGTTTGTTCAAAGTTATGAAGCCCTTGTGGCTGGAGAGTTGAATGGGAAAGGAATGACAATAGAGGATATGTATCAGGTAGAACGTGATGATTTAGAAGAAACAGAAATTCAGTGGCAAAGGGCAATGTTGACTCTTCGAGCTTGGAGATTTGTGGAGCCCATTGGGTGAAAGAACTTCGGAGGCCAAAGCTCTAATTCAAAATTAGGATTTGATAAGTCCAAACTAAGATGCTTCATTTGTAAACAACTCAGACATTTTAAACGTGAATGTCCATCACCAATTGTCACTGATTCCAGTAATTCAGGAGTTCCACGATTATCCACTAAGAGGGAAAAGGAAAATATGAATCACTAAAAAGAGACTTCCTTGATTCCTAACTTTAATTGGAGCACAGAGGTTGAAGAGACAAAGACTGAGATTAATCATGCTTTGGTAGTTGAGATTGTTAAAGGGAAGGGGAAGGTAGACTATGAAGATGAATTTGATCCATTCAAGGAATTCAAAGATGAGATTGAGTAGTCTGTGGAAGAGAAAGAAAAGAAGGATGTGATGATGAGAGAATGTAAATTTGAAGGACTAAAGAAGGAAGGAAGTCCATCCATTGAGCAAGGAAAAGAAAATGATGATGCTACTATCACTGTTGAGGAAAGCAAGTCAAGTACTCCGGTATGCCGATGTGAAAAAGCCTTAGGAGCAGAAAATGTGGTGATGGGACTTCCATATGAGGTAATTCAAGATATGTGTTCTTCTGTTGCAAAATAAGATTATTTGGGGTTTATAAAGCTAATCGGTTATTAATTGATAATGAGAAAGATTTAAAAACAATTAATGACAAACTTAAAATCAATGAATCAAAATATTTTGTTAAACTAAATGAGGCCTTGAAAGAAAATGATCACTTAAAACGAATTGTTTTGGAAAGAAGTGTTGAGATTAATACTTTGACCGAAAGAGTTGCTCTTGCTGAAATTGAAACAAGAAACTTCAATCAAAGTTAGACAAATGGATCATATCAGGAATGAAACATGATGATTTATGTAAATCTCAACGGGGAGCTAGGATTAAAACGTGTTTAGGATATGAAAATGTTAAGGTTTATCCTCCACCTAGTACATACTGTTGTTCTCCTATGCCTGTTCCTCATCCTTCTAACAATTTGATCAAAATAGATACAAACAGTATGTCAGAAGGTTTAGAGGGTGTAAATCCTAAGCATGTTCGTGAGGATTACGACTATGGACCAACTAATGGGCTTCGATGCACTAGTATTAGTACACCTGATTTTCCGCATTCTGCTTTTAATCATAAATCTACTTTAAATTCTGTTTTTGTTTCTAGTGAAACTGCAACAAACACTGTCTCATCATGTTCTCACGATGTTTCTATTTTATCTTTAAATTCTGTAGACTGTGGTGATGTTTCTTGTTCTAATTATGTTAACGATGCAACTGATCTCACTACAACGAATAACGAGAATCATAAAACTAATTGTTTTGACAAATTCTTTTCTCATCCAATTCCATCTTTTACTCCAACGAATACTTCTTTACCAAATGAAAGAGCAACAACTTCATCTGAAGCTAGCACAAGTGGAACTAGTACTACTTGTACTTCGGATGATCGTTCATCCACTTCTGTAAATAATCATTCTTGTTCATATAAATACACAACTCGTGGCATGTATGAGACATATAGTGATATTGATTCTAATGTGTCTAAATGGGATGAGGAAATTCACATTGATCATATTCCTATCTCATTACATAACAGACCTAGACACAAACCACACTGTTTCAGGTGTGGCCAAGAGGATCATTTAGTCAAGAATTTTCATACACTACATTATTGTCATGTTAATAGGAATTCTTTTGGAAATAAATTAACAAAATTAGTTAATAATTTCTTTTGTAAGAAATATGTCTCTCCTAAAGCCAAAATTGTTCAAACTTTGGTACCTATCTCACCTAGTTAATCTGTTCTTTATATGGTTGCACGAGTCATCCACTAAGGTTGTAAAAAGTGTATGGCATTTGGATAGTTGATGCTCCAGACATATGACGGGGCTAAAAGATTTGTTGACCAATTATCGGATTATAAATGGAGGTTATGTAGCTTTTGCTGGCGACAAAAAGGGTGGAAAGATGATTGGTCAAGGAGAAGCATCCAATGGTTCTTTAACTTTGGAGAAAGTTAACTATGTCCTTGAGCTTTCGTTTAATCTCTTAAGTGTCTCTCAAATTTACGATAAAGACATTCTGGTCTTGTTTAAATCCGATGAATGTCTATTTTTAAAATCTGAGCTTGTTATTCCAGAAGAATTGGTACTTATGCGTGCTCCACGAAAGCATGATACATAACTTCTTGATATGGATTCAAGGGAGTCAAATTCTACTGCGACCTGTCTTCTTTCCAAAGCTTCCACTTTTAAGTCTCTATTATGGCATCGCCGATTAGGCCATGTTAATTTTAATATAATAAACAAATTAGTCAAAAACAATCTTGTTAGAGGACTTCCTTTAAAACATTTCTCTGTGAACGAAAAATGTATGGCATGTGCCAAGGGCAAACAACATAAGAAACCACATAAGCCCCAACTTGAAAATAGCATAACTTGTCCTCTCGAGTTGTTACATACTGATTTGTTAGGCCCAATCAGTGTTAAATCAATTGCTAAAAAATCTTTCTGTCTTGTTGTAACAGATGATTTCTCAAGATATTCTTGGGTGAGATTTTGTGTTCACAAGGGAGAGGTTGATGAGGAATTGCATAAGTTAATACTTTCAATTGAGACAATAAGCAAGAGAAAGGTTTTGGCCATGAGAAGTGACAAGGGTATCGAATTCAAAAATCAGATTCTTGATTCGTTCTGTGATCAAAAAGGAATTGTAAGACAATTTAGTGCTGCAAGGACGCCTCAACAGAACGATGTAGCTAAACGAAAGAATCGCACACTTATTGAAGCTGCTCGTACAATGCTGATACAATCATCACTGCCCATTATCTTTTGGGCTGAGGCGGTAAACTGTGCTTCATACGTTCTAAACTGGGTGTTGATAGTGAAGGACAAAATGAAGACTCCTTATGAACTTTTTCATAAACGAAAACCTTTAATTGACTTCTTTCGAACATTTGGTTGTTCGTGCTCTCTCTTGAATACTCAATCCCAGAAGACAAAATTCGGTGTCGTGTCTGATGAGTGTTACTTCGTCGGTTATTATTCTTTTCAAAAGGCTTATCGGGTATATAACAAGAGAACACGTATTGTTCAAGATTCGTTATATGTTGATTGGCAGGTGTCTAACTCGTCTGATGTTTGATCTGAACTAACATGGTTCTTTGACTTCGATACTGTGTTTAATTCTTTTAATCTTCAAGTTTTCAACGATGATGCGTCCATCTCGAATATTCAAACAAATATCATTTCTTCAACTCCATTACCTGTTATTCCTCAAGTCCATTCCTCCATTCAGCAAATGCTGCCACACCAGTTGATATTGCATCATCTTTATCATCATTTGATCTTTCACCTCCACGTGTTTCAAAATCCTTTCCTTCATCACCAACATCTATCTCACGACAGCATGTACCATCCCTCTAACCCTTATCTACTCATCCATAATCTTTCAGCCAATCATCTCCAAACAACTTGCCTTTATCCACTAATTTCAAAACATTGAAAGATCATCCTCATGATAACATTCTTGGATCTATCACTAATGGAGTATGGACGCGGAGTCAATCTGGTGTGATTAATATTTGTCTCTTCTCTTGCTTTATCTCTCAAAGTGTTCCGAAAAGCGTTCATGCAACTCTCTAGGATCCATGTTGGGTGGAATCCATGCAATTGGAGCTTCAACAATTCAGAAAGCTCAATGTATGGACTTTGGTTGACCTTCCTCCAAGAAAATGTCCAATTGGCATGAAATGTGTATTTTAGAACAAACCCGATGATCGTGGTGTTGTAGTGCGTAACAAATCAAGATTGGTTGTGCAAGGATTTGCTCAAGAAGAAGGGATTGACTATACTAAAGTATTTGCTCCTGTCGCCCGTCTTGAAGCATTAAGAATTTTTCTAGCTTATGCAGCTCGTAAACAGTTCAAGGTCTATCAGATGAATGTCAAGTGTGCTTTCCTTTACGGAGACATTAATAAGGAGATATATGTGTGTCAACCACCAAGTTTTGAAGATCCTGATTTCCCTAACAAAGTTTATAAACTTGACAAGTCTCATTATGGTCTTCATCAAGCACCTAGAATCTGGTATGAGACCCTAACACAGTACCTTTTAAGCAATGTTTCTCTCGTGGCACCATTCATATGACTTTTTTCAAGAGAGAAGTGAATGGTGAAATTTTGATTGTCCCAGTTTGTGTTGATGATATTATTTTTGGCTCCACCAATTCTGAATTATGCCGGGAGTTCAAGGAGGTGATGCGTAGTCGCTTTGAAATGAGCATGATAGGAGAGATGTGTTTTTTCCTTGTATTACAAGTGGAACAAAAGCAAGAGGGCAGAGGGCATTCTCATTCATCTGGAGAAGTATGTTAAAGAGATTTTGAAGAAATTCAACATGGATGTCACGTCTCCTGAAATGACTCCTTTTACTGTTCAAACATTCCTTACTCCAGACGAGAACGGGAAACCTGTTGATCGTCATCTCTACAAATCTATGATTGATTCCCTTATGTATCTTATAGCAAGTCATCCTGACATCACTTTTGCTGTAGGATATTGTGCTCGATACCACTTGGCCTCGAAAGAGTCTCATCAAAACGCTGTCAAAAGAATTTTTTGTTATCTCAAATGATCTTCTCGTTTAGGTCTTTGGTATCCATATGGTGCGAATTTTGATTTGCAAGCTTATTCTGACAGTGATTCTAATGGTTGCAGGTTAAACAGAAAATCAGTGACTGGAGGATGTCAATACCTGGGCAATTGTTTGGTTTCATGGCAAAGCAAGAAACAGACCACTGTTTCCCTTTCTAAAGGGGAAGCAGAATACATTGCGGCCTCTAGTTGTTGTTCACAAGTTCTTTGGATACAACACCAGATGATTGACTATGGAATCAATTTTCTTCATACACCGTTGTTTTGTGACAACAAAGCCGCCATCGGGATCACTAAGAATCCTATTCATCATTCTCAAACCAAGCACATCGAAACACATATTCATGTAATTCGTGATGCTCATGAAAAGGGTTTTATTGATATTATTCCCTTTGACACAAAAAATCTAAAGGCAGATCTTTTCACAAAAACATTTGATAAACTTTGCTTTTATGAATTGATCTCTATGTTAGGGCTAATATCTTTTTAAACCTCTTTTCTTTACACTTATCATTTAAAAAAATAGTCATAAATTTCCACATCTCTTTTCAATGTATTAATTTAGGGGGAAAATAATTAATTAAGTTGAAAAGAGATTGGGAACTTGAGTCAAGATGACGGAAAATGATTGTATATCTTGTGGATATGCTTGTTTGTGCATGATTGGTGTTTAAAATGAGAAATGATAGTAACTGATGCTACTCTCTGATTTACATCTTTTTTTTAATTACAAGTAAAATAAAATAAAACGGATTCTTTAATGATATGCTTAGTAGACTCAACATAAAAAATAAAATAGACAGCAACATAATGATTTAAATTAAAATATATGCTTAAGAATGTCTAGATTTACTTAATCATTTTGGCCTACACGAAAATTGAATCCCGACAAAAATTGGATTGAGAATTGATCTTTCACCCACCATGATACAAATCATTAAAGCCATATCTTTAAGCCTTGATTGGTTTATTTATGTATCTTGTGTTTGTGCTAATCTCCTCTGTTGTATGGTAGTACTGACCTGGAGCGATCTTCTGCTTTGCTATACGATAGTACTGACCTGGAGCTCTCATCGGCCGGTGATTAAATGCTCATCTCCTTTGTTATTCGTGAGTATAGACCTGGAGCTCTCAACATTTTAGTCTAAGTTGTGCCAAATCATCTAAATGATGAATTCATCACATAATGCAATATTTTGTCGATAATCACTTACACACTAATGCACAAGCCTTTCTCTTTAAAGATCGTAACAAAATTCAAGAAATCCTAAGGTTGGGTGAGGGTTTTCGCCAACTGATTGTGGGGTCCTAACATTCTAAAGTATTTAATCGAACCTTAATGAATTATCTGTTACTTGTTGAAAAAGATAGGACATGAGTTTAAGTGGACAAACATATGAGCAATCATTATTTATTTGTTTGAGTATTTCAAAATTCATTCAAAGACTGTGATTAAATTCAGTTATTAGTGTGATCTCATTGCTTGTCGATGATTAAATTCATCTTCATGTTAAGGTATATTTTTAGGATGTGATCTCATGATCGATTCAGTTGTTGTTTACTTAATATATATATATATATATATATATATATATATATATATATATATAAATATATACACACACACACATATATTTATATATATACATATGTATATATATATACATATATGTCATATATATGTATATGTATATGTATATATATATA
>BJCM01099319.1:0-14552 GCA_018326385.1 Flaveria bidentis
CTCAACCTTCAACCTTCAACCACCACCACCTTCAACCTTCAACCACCACCACCACCACCACCCTCAACCTTCAACCACCAACCACCACCACCTTCAACCTTCAACCACCACCACCCTCAACCTTCAACCACCACCACCAAAAACCTTCAACCACCACCACCAAAAACCTTCAACCACCACCACCAAAAACCTTCAACCACCACCACCTACAACCTTCAACCACCAACACCACCTTCACCATCGTCACCACCAGCACCATACCACCCACAATAGGGTTTCACTCATCTTGATTTGGGGGTTTTCGTTTCTAGGGTTTCTAAGTTTTCCTTTGATTCAAACAATGGAGGTCCTAACGAAATCCTTGTGCAAGGACGCACCCGTGATGATAGAGGCGGTCGTGGTAGTGGAGGCGACAGTGATGGTGGTGGATAAAGGTGGTGGCGGGTGGGGTGGGAAGATGAAGATCCAGGTGGGGAAGGGTATTTTAGTCATTTAAGAAAATTTAACAGTCAAAGTTAACGTTCATCCGTTTCAGGGATCATCGTTGTTACGTTTGTGCAAAGTATTGAACCAACCTTGTAATTTTAGAGATTTAGAGACCATAAGTGAAATTGGGCCTAACCACAGGGACCAACCGTGTAATTAAGTCTAATCAAAAGCATTTATCTCGATATAATTTTTTTCTTCTTACTAATTACTTAATTATTCGAGGGTGAAAACACTAAAAATCTAGTTGGTTACAGATCGTAGTTAGTACTAAACTATAACCCCATCGTAGTTGCACACTTCGACAATGTCTTTGGAACATTATTGTTTTGTCTTAAGTTTCAAAAGTTTAATGAGGGAGATTATAAAATTTATAGAGGACGATCGAGATTTTCACATATACATAACATTGGAATTTTTTATTTTATGGTGGGCGGTTGTCCCTCTCATCTTAGTGTAGGTACGCCCGTGCTTATGGTAATGGCTTGTGATCTTCAACCTGAGCTGAAAAATTATTTGTATTCAACTCAAGTTAATTCGTGAATCAATGAGTTCAATGGTTCTTACTAATAGGTATGTTATTTTCAGTGTTCCTTTTTTATGAAACACAAATAACATCGATTCAAAGACATCGTATCAAATAAGTAATATCAACTATCAATATAGAACGAAAATTAAAAATACCAACTATCAATATAGAAGGAAAATCAAAGGTTAAATTTATTCAAGCAAGTTATCTTCGGCTTGAACTAAGTAAAAAAACCTATTATAATTTGGATTGATCTCAAAAACCCAATTATGAGGAAATTAAATAATATTTGAGTTAAATTAGTTTGAAAGACACAAATTCAACCAAATTCGAAATTCAATTTGGATGGTGACCTGATTCGAAAAGTTGGAAACCTAGTATAAATTGTAAATCAAATTTAGTTTAATGGTTCATTTGAATTTTAGGTTAATAAAAGGATCGTAATATAGGGACACCCCTTTACATGTCGTGTATGAGTCCATAACCGGTGTATAAAGTCGAATACACTAAAAACGAGAAAAATTCAGGGGGGAGGGCTGTCAGAGAGTTATACGACTCATATAGCCCTCTACGACACATATAGGGCTACACAACGCGTATAGCAACTTTTGACACTGACTACGAGAAAAAATTCGGGGGGCTGTTAGAGAGGTTATACGCCTCGTATAGAGCTATACAACCACCCAATACGACGTGTATGGAGCTATACAACCCGTATAAAAATTTTGGGATGTCTATATATTCAAACTCTTTCCAAATCCAAAAATAAAGTATTTTATTAACACATCCAATTTATTTTTTATCTTTCTATCTCTCTCTATACATATATATATATAAATACATGAAGAGAAATAAACACAATAAGGTTACGTCATTCAAAAAAATTCTCTAAATCATACATCATAATCATTTATTTGAGTGTGGTATCATTGATATATCATATATGAAATGACACTTTGTCTCTTTTACTTGGACCTTACAAAATCAATCAATCAATCTGTATATACAAGACCAAGAACAACATCACTCTTTGTGATTCTCATGTATGTGTTTTCCTCTTTTTACTTGACTGATTTTACCACACACTAGTAATTTTGTGGGCAAAAAACCTTTTGCCAGCCATCATTGTTTCATCTTACGGTGTATTTGGAGATCAAGAATGCTAAAAAAAATTAATATTCGAGTTTCGGAGCCAGTAAAAATTTTGGAGGAAATCAAGCTAAACTCTTGCATATCGATTAAAATTAAAATAAAATTTGATGAATTAGAATGAAAATCATGGTGTAATTTTATATTGTAATTCTAGCTTAGCCTCTTGCTAGCATGCTGTTTTTAGCAATACCTTCTTAGTTGTTGCAACACACCATCATTAAATGTATAGCTTTATTCATCCAACACTCTGATAAACTTTAAGAGTTTGAAAAAAAACACAAATTGAATTTTAATAATATATACTATGATATTGGTCGATAATTATTTACCTTACAATTTAATCTATGAAACTCTTAACTTCTTATTTAGTTGCTAATGACAATCCATGTTGCATTATTATCAATAATTTACACTTTAGTTACTTAATTTTTACTTGATTTCGCTTGTAAGTTTTCTCATTTTATTCATAATCCAAGTGAGTGAAATTAAGTGGAAATCAAATGCCAGTATTTAATAACTATGCTGTTAAGATTGTTATTAACAACAAAAACGAAAGTTAACAGAGCCATTATTTAAATTAACAATTACAATCTATCAATATAGATATAGTAAAATGAGTCAAATGAAAACAATATTTATAATTGAAAACCATAAAAACTACCACTACCCAATCATATAACTCGCAATTGATTTAACTTTTTATTTGTTTAAAATATATTTGAGTAAATTTTAATCTTATTTTTTGATATACTAAACTCTTCACATATGTTTACAAATACTAAAAGATTGCTTGCACAATTCAGCGGAGTGACATTTTATATTCGGCATGTGTTTTCTAATATTTTGCTATTATTGTAGTATTTTTATAAAAATCTTTTATGTTTTTTCTAACTACTTGTACATTTACGTATTAACTTATTATACATTTACGCATTAACTTATTGTACCACACAAAATACAGATCGGTTTAGCAAAAAGTTTACGCTAAAACATTAAAAAACACAGGTTACAATTGTAGTCTTGAAAGAGCTTTAAACATGATACATTAAAAGATATAGCTGAAATCTTATAAAAGTTTAGGTTTTTTATAGGTAGATAATATAAAATTTTATATAAGTGTTAGTAAGTGTACGGTTATTATGTAACTAATTGTAACGGTATATTATGTAACAAATTAAGTTTTCTTTAATTTTATGATATCTTAAAATACCCCTCTCAATATGTTTATAATATAAATATTGTTAATTAAAAAAATATTGATTATTACTTCTTAAACCAATAAAATTTACCAACATTTATATTATACTAATTTTTAACCTTTTTATGTATAAAGTTGTACCTTATGCTTAGAAGGTTTTCAAAGAAAAAATTAATTTTTCAATTTTAACCGAAAGTTTTAAATTTTTTGCAATGTAACCTTCCAAAATTTGATTTTTTTACTTTTAACCCAAAACTTTACATATTTAGCAATTTAATCTCACAACTTTTATACTTTTAACTTTGATAACATATACTTTTCATCTTTTGTAAATTTTGGTTTTACGTTTCGTTTTAAGTTTTCCAAGGTAACATGCATATGTGGTTTAATATTTTTACGTTTTGTTCTAAATTTTATGAGCTAACACGACACAAAGTGCGCGTGGTTCAACGTTTTTACGTCTAATTTTTCACTTTGACAAGTTTGTTGTAATGTGCGGGTCTTAGATCGACTTACTTATACTTTTTGACGTTTACGTTTTGGTCTAATGTCTTCGTATTAACACACTGCAAATTTAGTGGTTGTTGTCGTTGGCGGTGGTATGACATTAAAGGTTATTTGGGATACTTTTACATTCTCACAGCAATACGAATAGCCTGATTCTAGTTGTGTTTCATTTGTTAAAAAATACAAAATATTGATAATTTCCTTATCATGTAAGATGACACAAATTTCTATTTACGAAGATTATTCTTTTCTAAGATTGTCTTTTATGTCAACAACAGAGTAAAATCACATTCACGCTAACAAACGCCAAGACAAAAAAACTTTTCATACAAAACCCACTATGTGTGTGATGATATTCCGGAAAACGAGTTGAGCTCGTGCTTAATTCGTGAAAAGCTTTTCAAGCTCGAGTTCGATTCATTTATAATTTATACTTTTTAATGGTTGATTAACATAAGTATTTTTATATCTGACAAAAATACATTTTTAATTATTCTTATCATAATATATATTACGGATAATTATTCATATAAATATGTATTTAACAGATTAAATTAAAATAAGATTATTTAGGTTTGCTAACCAACTCGAGCTTATTCAAATTAGACTCGATTCAAGTTTTTAGCAAGACAATTCTAGGTAGCTCATGAACCAACTTTACACCTTTAGTTGTAACTTATTTACCTTTAAATTCGTGGATTTATATATCACGAGTAAGTTTAACATATCATGTTAAGTTAAAATACTTTCGTACAGAGAAGGAGACTAAGTCATCAGTCGTGCCGGGATTTATTTTCTACTTTTAGATTTCTATAATATGTAACCTTTAAAGTTGGAGTAAAATTTATGATCTACCAAGATCACATGAGTCATAAAGCCAACTACACATACTTTTTTTTGACTTGTACCTGTAATTTGCAATCGTTAATAAAGAAAACAACCAAGATTATACATTTTATAATGTCACACACTCTATAATAAAGCAATAATATTACAAGGATAGGGTCCAATTTAGTGATTTTCCCCAAACTTTTTTCTACTTTTGAGGTGGATAAGGCAATTACCTTTTCCCCAAACCCCATGGTACAAACTCTTGAGGCATGCGGTACAATCCTTTGAGCATTGTGATTACCCATTTATTTAATAATAACTACCAATGATTCGGAATTGGTTTGACATACTCAAAACAATTAAAATAAGAAAGTTTTAAGTTGAAGTCTCGCTCAAAACAAAATGTCTAATGTCAAGCCAAAGAATTTTTCCAATTATGGCTTTCTCCTAAGGCGGTTAAAGGTACTATGCCAGCTAGAAAATAAATAAATAAACTCAATTAAGACAATTCATGTCATCCGAAGCAAACATTTTTCGTTTTGAATAACAATAATAATAATAACTAAAGCTACTTTTAATTTTAAATTATTATCCACTACGAGACTTGAATCCTCACAGGAGACTCACCGTTGGAATACCATTACAAAAAGCCCGTTTGGTGAGCATTGTGATTACTGTTTAGGTAAAAGGGTGTAATGTAATAAGGAACCATCTTTAGAGTTGTAGAAGAGCATTGGTGGATTTTGTAACCTTCAAAAGTGGAAAAAATAATTTTTTTTCTAAAGATGAATATGCTGCTTCTTTAAGTTAAAGTAAAACATAAACATCATAAAAAAAATCCCAAATATGCAAAGATCACATTTTACTTTGCTTAATGTTTACTATTTTACGGTTTGTCAATGCATTCGCTGTCCGCAGATATCCTCCCAGAGCCACGGCCCACCATTTTGCCAAACGATGGAACGCCCGAAAGACCCTTGAAGCTGCTGCTTCCCTCAGTAAAGTTTCTAGCTTTTCTCAGTTTTGGCAGTTTGAAAGAGGAACAGAGGTCATGGTTGTGATCAGAAGCGTTGACTTTGACTTTTGCAACCACCAACCGGGCAATGTTGCTTCGGCAAAACGGGCAGACGGGTGCGGCAAGTGATGCAGTTGATGGGTCGGGTTTGTTATGGCAACACAAGGCTAGGGTGCATTGTGCACACATTTGGTGACCACAATCTTGGACCTCAATTGTGCAAACTTGGTCAAAACATATACAACATAATTCTGTTTCACTTGCCTGCAAATACATTATGCCTTTTAATGTTTATGAGAACCCATAATTAAAATTTTATAATACCTCCAAGAAACACCAAAACTTGAATAAATTATGCATTCTTCACTGTTAAAATAAAAACCCGTGATTAATGCCACCAAGAAACACCATAATTCAAGTAAACCCATGATCAAATTTGGATAATATCATCAAGAAACACCAAAATGATGGTAAATGAAGAAACTTTTTGTTGTTCAAGTAGAAACCCATGATTGAATTGCAAAATACCACTAAGAATAAAAAATTCTTTAATCATTCTCAATCAAGATTTCCAAATTGAGTCAAGTCAACAAAGATATGTGTACTTAAAGTCAAAAGTCATCAACTATGCCCCTTTAAAACCCAACCTTTTTTGCATAGAGGTTCATAGTCAAGTGTTCTAGACTTTGTAAACATAGTAAGATAAATGGTAAAACTGAATTAGATGAAATTACCTCAGAGATATTATCATCAGTAGTTTCGGTATCCGAATGTGATGGAGATGGTGGCGAATAACCCGCACTCTTTAATATTGTTTTCTCTCTCTCCCTATTAGCTTCCATTAGAGCTTGCTCTAGCAAAGATTTTGCATCTTGATTAAGCTCACTAATGAACTTTAATGGTGATGGCCAAACCAAAGGCTCTGCAGATGATGGATTCAATAAAGCTGCACATGCTTCATTCTTATGCTTTAAAGCAACCAAATATGGAATTCTCCTGCATTAATTTGCAATATAGTTGGAACATCACAGAAAAATAATAAAGATCATTGCAAGATGGAAACTTTGTAGCGGCTCCATGAATTCATTTATTTAAAACTTATGTTGATGCATTACACTAATCAATAAACTTATGTTTCATTACATTAGCAGGTAAAGATTGATATAATTTGGAAACTAAGTGTACCCAGATGCATCTCTGTGAAGTCGATCTGCACCCCACGCCAGTAATTCTCGAATGCAATCGATTGAACCCCCTCTTGCAGCCAAATGAAGTGGTGTGCTACCTGGAAAGCTGTAAATGATGGCAAATTATATGATGCATATACAAAGACCCCTAACACTAGCAGGTTCGGTGAGGGATCAAAGTGGGGCAATTTCATAAATCCCTTCCAAACTTGCAAAATTAGAATTTCCTCAAATCATGCTTGAAAACCATTGTACATTATGTATTGAAAATATGTGTTTTATATATGTAATTTAGCAAGTTTACGTAGGAATATATGTAATTCTCCCTTCTTTTTTTATAAATAACTAGTGTATTAAATATAATCACAAAATTACATTGTTGCCAGCTTTTTACGTGTTTCTTTTTTAACTATATTTTCTTATTTGACCCATTCGAGATAAAAACATAATCGAAATCAACCAATTTATAAATGAGGTTTTTTGCTCAAAATACAAATGTATATTTCCATTTGTCCTGTTTTAGTCACTATACCTTTTTCTAATAATTGAGTAACTAAAAGAGAGGTTTAGTAATTGATAAATTTGATAGGTTTAGTAGCAATTGGCATTTGTTTACATAAATTAATATTTTTAATATTAAAGTTGTCATTTTGACAGCTGGTTTTTACATACAAAATTACCCAAAAGGGAACAAAAGCCATCATCCCATGTCTAAGATGTCCAAAAAGCACAATAATTAACATAACAAATGAAAACATACAATGATAATTTATGAGATACAGAGTCAAAATTGTCACTTCTGCTTAAGAGTTGATACGATGCATATAACAAGTTTCATCTTTTGGTCATGAATTCGTACCCGTATCCGCCAGTGGAGGCACAAACAAGAGCCCCATTGTCTAGAAGCATATGAACACATTGTGGCAGTCTTTGACGGGCTGCCAAATGCAAAGGTGTTGCTCCTTTACCATCTCTAATATTAACAAATCTTGAAAATCCCCTGAAACCCATTATTCAATTTACATAATTATAGCATCAATTTACAAAGAAGTAACATATATTATGTAACTAAAGACTTTGTTAATCAATTGAATTTAATAAAAATAAACGAGACCCACCAAGAAGTAGCAACATGAGAGGTCCTCGCAGCAGAAAGAATGGTTTCAAGACAATCAGAATGCCCATAATAAGCAGCATAGTGCAAGCAAGTTCTTCCATTTAGTAAATCAAACATCAAGATCTAACAAAATTCAATTAATATCATCACCAATTTGACTTCAAAACCATACAATTTTAAAGAAATTGACATACATTAGCATTAGCTTCAATGAGCTTTTCAACACAAGCAATCTTTCCATGCATTGCAGCCAACATCAATGGAGTCTAACACCAGTAAAGATCCAAATTTCAAAGTAACCAGAATCAGTTAAAGTCATCAAACTGACACCAATTTTCAAAAGATTAAGAACAACAGACAATCAAGATTCATAAGTTCATCACCTGTTTAAGACGATTCAAAGAATCAGGATTAACTGATCGATCTTTCAACAGCATAGAGACAATCTATCAAAAACCCATCAACAACACGTCAAGAAATCATCAAACTTGCATAAAGATTAAAGCTTTAGGGAACAGTGAGTCAAACTTTCAACAAATCTTGAACAACCCACCTCGATCTGACCATTGGCAGCAGCTATGTGCAGAGCAGAATGACGATCATAAACAGTGGTTTGCTGAATCAGAGATGGGTCTTTGTCAAGAAGATTGTTTACAAGCTCCAAATGCCCAAATTGTACAGCTGTGAACAACCCATGTTCATCTTGCACTCTGCAACTTAGCCTCTGCCCCATGGTTTAAATCTTTCTTTCTTTTTTTATGGTGGTGATGTAGGGGCGGAGGGTGGCGGAGGACCACCGGAATCAGCCACTGCCACCCGGAGGAAGGGTGGTGGTGGTGGTGATGGAGATTGTGAAGAAGAAAGGGGTCAACTTTTCACATTTAAGAGGGGGGAAGTGTAAAGGGATGGGGCTAATGTGACCGCGGATAGCAGTGAGATATTTTGCGGGCAGTAGACAGTAGTGGGGATTCTTTAATTTTAATTAATAAGAGTAAACAAAGTGTTGTTTGACTCTTCATTACCTTCCACCAAATCATTACCAAAAGAAGACCAAATAAGTGAATAACCTTAACTTGTGAATATACTTGTTAGAGAGTCTCAGACCAATTGGTTAAAGAAAATAGATTTTATGGTTTTTTAGTGCGAAGAATGTAAGTTCGAGTCTCGCTTAATGTACTATGTTTTAAATGAATTAGTTGTTTTATAATGGTGGGTCTTTGGCTGGTAGGTTTTCTCAAAAGTGATGGGAACGGGTCGATCATCAACGTTGTTTGTGTTCACGGGTATTTGTGGGATTTTACCAATGAATTTATCTGGGTGAACAAGCTTATAATATTCGTTGTGCTATACAAGAAAAAAAGTAAATATATTCATGTGTTGAGGCAGCATCACACGCAACGTGATAAATTATAAGTTGCAATTGAAGCAATTTGTTTTCAAACTAAATTTACGTTTAAACGTGGAGGAATTTGAACTTGTATCGTCAAATTAAACTATATTATATTTGATCTTACTCGTTTTCAAATAAAATCTATGTCGAAACGTAAACTAACTTAAAGCATACATAAAAATTAGCACGAAAGAATTTTTCATTTGACGCAACTCATGTCCGAACAAATTTGCGTCAATATGTAGACGAACTCGATTTACACTAACACGTGCATAAAACTAAGGATGTACGAAATTAGTTTTTTTAAGTAGAAATATACAACGGATAATCCCGATATTTTAGAAACTCAAAGGAATAGAAGTGATCTTTCTTAAAGTTTTAGAAAAATTTAAAGTTAAAAGTGTCAATTCAAGAAACTTGTGAGGGGTTGGGGTTTGGTCGGTGTCAAATGCCACCGACCTTTCTAATTAAGGATATTGTGATGAAATTAATCATTATAATATTGTTATACTATTTTTTGAATTTGAGGCATAGGTTGCTTTGGTTCGGTTATGAATCAAAATCAAACAGGTTATCGATACTTTAGGGTTTGTTGAATTATATAACCGATAGGTTCGGTTATTTTGTATTTTGTTAAAGTTTATTCTGGTTTTTTGGTTAATGTTAGTTGATTCAAAGTCATTTAAGTCAATAAATCTAATTCATTTTCTTATAAAAAAACTTTACTAATTTATCATAAAAAAGGACGGTAAACAAAACATTATGTGCATAATTTTAATAAAACTTCTCTGGCCGATGACAAATAATTCATAAGAATAAAAAATATATTATGGTTAGTTTCATCAATGATTTTATTTGATTATGATGCATGTTTAACAGTAAGTAAAGAAATCATAAAACTCAAATAAAATACAATCATACCGTTTTTTAGGGTATTTTGAACGCGTCCATAGTTCACACTATCAAAACTAGTGTCTCTCTTGCATCTTCTGCCATCTTCCTTCACACGTATTGCATCCAACGCAATTTCCTCCTGTTTGAATTCCACAATAACAAAACAAAATCAATGAAAGAAAACCCATGATTGGAAAATGATAGGAATTAACAAAAAAGATTTTGCAACTAGATGACACGTTGAATTGATACAAACGGACCTAATAATTCATCAATGAATCATATATGTGATATATTAATTTTGATGTGGCTATATATAATATTTATAAATTTTGTAGAAGCATATATGAAATTCTCCCATCGATCAATTTACATATTATATTTAATAAATGATAACTTTGTAAAACAAAAATTAAGTTTCAGGATTGTTTTAATTAGTTTATTTATAACTTTTTTGTCTCAATCAGGACAATAAGTTTTAAGACTTTTCTAATTAGATCATTCATGAATTATAAAATATTTATAAAAGAAATTAATATTTAAAGAATTAAATATATTCATAAAATCGAGTTATTTAAAAAGATTTGTAAATTATTAAAAGAAAATGGAAAAAAATATGAGTTACCTAGTTGAAACTATTCTAAAAATTTAATGATCTAATTGGAACAAATATGAATTGAAGACCTAATTGAAAAAAGTAAATAAATATATGCAATTTAATTGAAACATTCTTAAAATGTATTTATTATTTTATGAAGTTTTCTCTTTTAATAATAACATTTAACACTTTAAGTTATTATTTTAATAACATCTTTATACTAATATACACTAATTTCATCGTAATATTATACATCTATAATATTTTGTAGAGCATGTTACCACAAAAAAGATGCTGTATTTAATATTTCTCCATTTATTTTATATTACATCAAAAGTAAACGTTTCAACGCAAGTGTAAATGTGTAATTGAAAAAAAAACGTTTCAAATCTTTTATACTCGTATGGTATTTGAGTACATATGCTGATTTTACATATGAACCAACATGATCTTTCCTCCTTAAAAGTAGCGATAACATTTTTCGGGTGTCTCACAAAGAATATAAAAAAGTATTCCTTTTACAGAATATTCATATTAAAATTGTCTATTATATAGATGCTTTTCAGGCCATACCAAACAAAAATATATTTCACATTTCTAATATATTAACTCAGATGATAAAATATTACGAGTTAATCCCGGTTTTCGTCCCTAAGTTTTGCAAATTGTCTTCACTTGAATATCGACGTTTTTTTGTCTTTATTACTGGCATCAGTTTTGAAAATCGTTTCTATTTTAATCTTTTTAACTAACGGTGTTAACATTATTCAATTAAGTTATTTTCAAATGACTAAAATACACATCATTCAATATTAAAAACTTAATATTAAAATAAAGATATTAGATACACCCAAGACCCATTCCTCTTCTTCTTCTTTAGTTCTACAGCCCTGCAACACTAACTCACAAAACCTTGAATAATCATTCAAATTGTGATCTTTGTCATCGATGATCAAGCTGATCAAGCTGTTATCACTTTCTAATCTAATACTCCGGTGAACATTGGAGGTGAAGGAGATCCCACCGCCACCGGCGAACAACATCAATGTCGATCTTGTGGATCGACTAACTCTTCTGATCCACGAATCGAAAAGCGCTAAATTAGGGGGGATGAAACGGCGTAAGATAAGTGATCGATTGTTCTTGCCAAGGATACGCTCTAGATTCTAGGGTTAGGGTTGTGAGATTAAAAATCTCCGGCAATTCAAGAAACGAAGTGCCCCACACAACGAGATCATTCCTTAACGGCTGACTGAAATCCCACGTTATTTCGGCGAGTTATGGTGGTGGAATTGGTGGAGGTGGAGGTGGAGGCCGTGGACGGCGGGGGAGTTGTAATCGCATCCGTGGAGGTATTGGAGGGAGTCAAGGGCGGCGTAATAGGGGAGGAAGATGGCGTCAACGGCGAAGGGGTCGTTGGTGAGGCAGGGGTATTCGAGCATGCAGCGGTGGAAGAATGGTTTGAGGAGGGCGGTGTTGGTGCGGAACCATGAGTCGGATTGGTTGTGGGTTTTGGTGCCGAGGCTATGGTTGATGGTGAAGGGGCAGAGGTTGGTGGCGAATGGGTGGTGTTGGGCGGAGCAATTAATGAGGATGTGGAGGTTGAATTGAGGGGGGAGGTGGCGGATGTGAATCTAGCAGTTGGTGCAGTCAGAGTTTATGTCGTTTGTGAGGAGGAGGAGGAGGAGGAGGAGGAGGATGGTGGTGTGGGGTGGTGCGGTGGTGCAAGACGGAGATGACGGTGGTGGCATGGTGGAGATGTGATTGGAGAAGAAAGTGGGAATAAGACAATAAGAGGGTATTTAATCTTACATTTCCAGTGCGTGTGTTGAGATATTGTTTATAGCCTTTAAGGGTATTTTGGTATTTTTTTTAAAATCTAACGGAAAATGTTAACACCGTTAGTTAAAAGTACTAAAATAGAAACGATTTGCAAAACTCGAGCCAATAATGGTGACAAAATAAATGTTGGTACTCAAGTGGAGACAATTTGCAAAACTTAGGGACGAAAACCAAGATTAACTCAAATATTAAAAAAATACCATTTAGTACCATATCAATTTGTAGTTGAAATGCTCCTCTCAATTTCAAAGTTAGCTTGTTTTAGGTGAGATTGGTTGCATTTTCAATTATACCAACAACCTAACATACTAATTACGTACATGAGTGGCAAAACTACATAATTTTTAGATTTTTTCACTTATATAAAACACATGTCAAGGAGTTTGAATCGTACTCTTTGCAAGAAAATATAGTATGCTTGTTAAAAAATTAAAATCCATGATGATATTAGAAAAGGGTTTTCTGATATTGTTTTATTAACATTGGTATTGATTAGTGTATGCTTACTGTAAAAATAATACAGAGTGAAGAGCATTTGTGTTCATCTAAATTTTTTTCTTTTTGAACGGCTAATTGGATCGCTGATGGATTATTGACCCATCCGATCATAATCATCACTCGAGCACGAAAAATCAAGCACTAGGCTAGCACGTCTGCGAAAAAAAACTCGTACATCAGTATTAGTATCAAACCTCAGACTACCCTAATATGAAAATTCACATTAGCCGAGAAAACCATAGAGCCTAACCTAAAACTCTATTTATGTGCCCTTATATTTTGTGTCATAAAAATGAGTCATGTATACAATTTAATTTTATACTTTCCTTATTGATAAATTAAACAACTAATAATAAAACTTACCAATGATTTGGCGACCAAAAAAAAAGGAAAAGACAGAAAATAAATAAAGGCATTGGATAGGTGATAGGTGTAGGTTGTGTGGTCCTTGGTCTCCCTTATCTGGTTATGTGCCTTGTAACGTCTTTCGTACTTTTGGTACAATTACGACCCTATCTCCGTAACCTAAATCCATCCAACAATAACATAAATATAACGGAAAATTATTAAATTAAACATTTTAACAAAGTAAATTACTAAAATAACTAGTCAAAATTAAATAAAAAAAAATAAACCAATCAGTATGCGTCACGTGACATCCCTCGCTGACATGACGAGGGAATAATGGAATCCCTCGCTGACTTGGCGAGGGAAAACCATAATCCCTCGCTCACGTGGCATCCCTCGCCAATTGATGATGTGTGTTGACAATTCCCTCGCCCACGTGACGAGGGATTATGAGTTTCCCTCGCCCGAAATTACGAAAATGCCCCTCCTCGCCTATTTTTTTTACATTCTCTCAAAACCATCTTTTTAAAATTCTCTTAAATTTTAAAAAATATCAGTTAATATCATACTATGCAGTGATGGTAAATGACATTTTGTAAACGGTGTCGAAGAATATCTGTCATTAAAAGGTAAATGTGTTAGACATATTCTTAGTTTATCTACTAACATAACGTTTGATGAATTAAAGTATATGATTTCTTCAAAACTGATAATTCAAAGTTATATACGATTATCGTATAAAATGTCTACGTATACTCATTTTATCGATATTTCTGATGATAAAGATTTACTATATTTTATTAATGTTGTTCTTAATGGTCAAAACGAAATTTTTACGTTATTCGTCACTAAAAAGATTATTTCTAATTTAAACAATATTCCTGTGGATGACGAGAGTTATAGTGATGTTAAGTAAAAATGTGATTATGAAAACGAAAAAAATAATGATTTTTATGAAAA
>BJCM01099327.1:0-13697 GCA_018326385.1 Flaveria bidentis
TGTCATATAGTGTCGTTCTGAGTAACTAGTGACTTTGATCCTGGTTTGCTCACACGCCTCACGGTAAATGAAGAATGTGAAGAAGAATCAAGCAACACATCTAAATAAACTTCAATTTCTATTGCTCTCTGATGTAATGGTTACAAAAGTTTTGCACTAATCAGGATTAATTACAAATACATTAAAAGCAAACTATTTACACTAAAACAAAAGGTCTTGAGCGAGAAGAAAGTTCTCACACAGATAATAAAGTTCTAGCGTGACTTTCTTGATCATCAATATCTTGTTTTGATTTCCTGAGCTTTTAAGTTCAACCTCTAGAATCTCCCCCTAGTAGGCTCGGAGAATCAAATCTTTAGAAGTACACATTTGTAACTTTATAACTGCCCCCGTACGCATACATCTTGTTGTATGACGGGCTTTGTAATCAACCAACCATACTGTGCTTCTAAAAAGTAAACTGATTAATCAGTTGCAACCGAACAAGCCTGCAACCTCATCAAATCATCTTTCCAGACTTGAGCAAATCCACATGGTCGATGATACGATAATCCTTATCCACACAACGAATAATTACATGCCTAGTCTCTTTTTCATAACCCCACCACATGAGTTTAGCTAAACTTTCAACTAGTACCAGGGCATGTATTGGAATCTTCCATGCATAACTAGGATGCTTGTAAACTTGTATATTCATTAGCTTGTTGGATTTCAGATCAATATGAGCCTTATCCCCAATGACTTTGGATTTGGTAGTTTTAAAATCCCTGTAGTTGGATTTAATTTGTCGCCATATCATATTCCTAATCCAATTGACTTTACCATAGTTACTTGGGCTCATAAATGGAAGGTGACCCATAGCATAAAGATCTGACACGCTTAGATTATGAAAATCTAGTTTGTCCTAATAATACTTTATAGCTCTTGCTTGTCATTTTACTACATACATTTTCTTCTCACTATCATAAGCTCAGCTCTCAGCTTTGAATTTTCATACCTTATGAAAGGTTTGGAATGTCTAAGCGTATTGCAGGAGCGTGTAATGGTTCAACAACGCTTTTACCGTTAGAGATAATACACATAATGGATCAAATAGGGAACCAGGCAAAGAAACAATGAACAAAACAAGTAAGAGCAGTAAAAAGAGATTCGTTTTCAAGGATGATGTATATTTCTCTCAAGTATATTTTATGTGTTTCCAAGCTTAGTCCTAAGAGAGATACATGAGGTACTTTATACTACATCTTACAACCGACCATACTTTGCAGCCTAACTGGACAATAATATGGACAACATGATCAATGTAAAGTCAAAAGGTAGATTGTCTTTTAATATGTGACTATGACATGCCATAGCTCACATCTTGTTGTATTATAATAGGGATAAAAGTACTAAAGTAAAAAGTTAGAGATAAAAGAACATGATTTACAGGTGACAAAAGTAAAAAAAGTAATCACCAACTTTTATAAGTTGGTGAGCAGAGCTAATAGTGAAAAGGACTTCTACTTTAGTCAAAAGTATGTCAGACACAAATGTTTTCTTAGTCTTCAAAAATAGTTTAGTCTTCAAAAGAGTTAAGTCTTTAAGGTTTGGAAGACTTTGTCTTTAAGCTTCGGAAGAATTCACTTTTCACTTAAGAAAAATTTTGTTTTTTCTTCAGAAGATTTGACACTTATTTATTTTTCTTTGTACATTGTCAAATCTTTTGAAGAGTTCCCTTGTTCTTTAGTGCATGCTAAGAGATCTTTGGTTAGCATCAACCTCTTAGGTAATCATCTTCATCTTACAAAATCCCCCTAGGTTGATGATACAAAAACTTAAAGAGTACTATGAGGGTTGATTTTTCACTTGGTTGAAGCCATCAGAATCAAAGCCATTTATCTCTTTATTAGCTAGTCTAGATTATTTAGGCTTACGTAGTTTGTCCTCATGTCCAAGAAATCATGCTCAGGCAGGTCAAGTATGTTCTAGTAGAATAATACTTGTTGACCTCCTTGATCTCTTATGACATACCATCTGTGTGGGTTTGGAGAGTACACTAATGACATGATGGGTCTCTCAACAACTAGAGGTTCTACAATTAAAGGAGTTGGTTGATCAACATTTTTTGGTTGACCCTTAGTATGTTCTGACTCATCTTGAGGTGTAGAGATGGATGCCTTAGACTTCTTTTTTTCTTTGTCTTCAAGTCTCTTCTAATGGCTATCATTTTCCTCTGTTTGTACTTTAAACAAGAAGGTTGGTCTTGATCTTTCTTCTTAGTTTGGTCCTTCACATTCATATTTCAGAAGAAGGTTTAGGACCTTGCAGTGAGTAAGAAGATGAAGCTGGTTGTATATTAGCAGTGGGTTTTGGTTTTGTTGTTTGGTTGGGTTCAACCTTGATCTTAGCATTAGATGCAGCTTGTCTAGGCGGATAATGCAATTCTTCAATCTCACCCCTCTTGATCTTCTGCTTGATCAACCTAATATGCTCACTCATTATGGATAAAGACATGGGACCAAGCCTCATTCCGGAGAACCCATACAGCTTGAAGAAGCTAGCCATCTTTTGTTTGTATTTAGTATCTTTCTTGTTAGATTTGATGGTGGCCTTTGATTTTTGAGCTTCCTTCCTCATATTTCTCATAATAGCTTTTTTTCTTCAATGGCTTCTTGTTACAGCTACTTAAGACACTCAAACTTTATATAATCATAAGATAGAAGGTATAAAGCTTCTTCTTGGTAGAAACCTATGGCAGTCAAGTATTTGATTGTATTTTATCTATCCTTTTCTTTGTCTACTTGAGTTTCTTCCTCTACAAACATAGTTTCTACCTCAAGAATCTCTTGAACTGGGGAGAGGGGAGAGGACAAGAGCTATATATAATTTTCTTCTCTTTCTTTCTTCTTTGGTTTTGAGGAGCAAAACAGCATCCATAACCTCCTTCCTCTCTCTAAACACCTCTATATATGGCAGTTTAGTTAAGACATCAAAGAAAGAGAGATTAGATCAAGAATATTAAAATTTCAAGCTCTTAGGTAGTTCAATCTAGACGCTCTTAACTCATATTCTTGAGTGTTTGGCTTATGAGAAGCCCTAATTGCTGCCTGCATGAAACTAGGAGTCTCCTTTTGTCTTTCTTCCTTTGCAATCCTCTCCCTTTCCTTTTTCTCCTCCTAAATCTCCTCTAAATTAGAACTTTCTTCCTTTTTCAATCACTGGACTGTGTGACTTAGGGAGGAGAGAGATTTGGCCTTCATGAACTTGTTCTTTATTTGAGCTCTGGCCAGGGAGATACTATTTGACACCTTCACCAACTGGTCTCTCACTTAGAGTGATTGGTACTAAAGTAGTAGGAATTTCAAGGTTCATAGGGTCCACAACTAGGCTTTCAACTAAAGTTTCCTTTTTGAAACTAATCTTAGGGTCCAACTCAGTATGTAGTTGACCAATTGTTTTTGCAGCTAGCCTTTGTCTATAGGTTCTTCCACATTGACCTCTTGAACATGTTTGGAGAGGTCCACCTCAGAAGTTGGTGGATGATATGGGCTAGATATGGAAGTGTGAGTAGCACTCATTTCTCCTTAAGTAGGGGAGTAGTAGAGAGATTCATGGTACTCATTGAATCATATGTCATAGTCATCATATAATTTAAGGTTAGGAACTGGTTAGTTTAGATCTAAAGATTAGGGATGGTAGCTTTCCCCTAAAGTTTGATAATCCTAGTGTTGGGACACAGGATGATGACTTGAGGTTGATCATTTGAGTGTTGAGACTCAGGATGATAGCTTAAGGATGGGGTTGTGATCTTAACATGCTGAGCATGAGAAACCTAACACTAATAGTTGAAGGAATGGGAGTGGTCTACTCCTTAAGCGAAGTGGGAGCTCTTGTTTCAACTTTCTCCTGTATGATTGAGTATACAGGGTCCTACTCAATCTGAATAGACTAAGCAGGGGTTCATTTTGATTTTGTAGTGTAAGTGATGGTGATTTGAGGCTATGCAGGTGGTGGTGAAAAAGGTTTGAGTTCAACATTAGATGGGATTGCCAAATATTTACCTTGAGAAAGTTTGTCTAACATTTTGGGGACAAGGGCTTTTTCTACCTTGGAAAAACCAATAGTGGGTTTCCTTATTATTTTAGAAATGCTAGGCTTCACCTGTCCCAACTTTAGAACATTACCTGTATCCCTCAACTGTGAACCCAGTTCATAATTGAGATTGTTCTGGACATATATTAGGAACTTTTAATATTCACGGGAATCTAAGTTTGCAAGTAAATTTGTATATACAAATTGAGAAAACCTGAACTTGATCCCTTGGACCATTCCATAGACTATATAAGATAGGTCTTTCGAAATTTGGTCCATCCTCTATGCTTGTTGGATAATGAGTGAATGACCACATGGAGGAGGTATTTCCACTGTGAAAAAACCTTTGCAATCTTGAATGTTCTGATTGAGTAGTCACCTTTATATCCCATCTACTAGAATCATCCATTGACCATATCCTTACTGAAGGACAGTTCACCATCTTCATCATCTAGCTGCAGGTGTTGGTTTATGGTGGTTGGAGTGATGAAAATTGTCCTCCCCTGCACTAAGACAGAGTGTGTTTTCACCATTCAAGATGATTTCTTAACAATAATCTAGAACTCTAAAAGTTGATCTTCATACAAAACAGGGTCAATGGCAGGGAGGTGAGGTAAGAAGAATAAGAAAGAAAGCAACAAATATCTTAAAATACGAGGGTCGTTTTGAACAAATATCAGAGCAACTTGTTTGTGTTTACTGTGTAGATGCACGCTGAAGGTTGGCTTGCTTTAGGGTTTTTGGTTAAGCATTTATGAAGCTTTTGGAAGAGATATTTGAAAAATGGTGTGGGTTTGTGGAAATTTAGGGCTTAAAAGATTCAGATGAAGAAGAAGAGGAGAGAGTGAGACCGACTATTTATATGCTTGGATTTGAGAAAAAGTTATTGCAAAAGATAAACTTTAAAATCCGGATGTCACTCCTAGCACTGAAATTGTGCCCATAAAGGTAGTTATATTGAAAGTTTAAAGATCTTCCAAAAGGTAATTTGTCTTCGGAAGCTTAAAGAAAGATTTCGAAGCTAAATTGACTTCGGAAGATATTCCTTAGTTTTAGGAGAAACGCTTTGGAAGAAAATATAATTAGAGTAATTTTGCTTGTGAGACATATTTGGTATCAGAAGATTATTAAGCTTTAAAATTTATTTTCAAGGAGAAAAAAAAATTCCGAGACGTAATTGTTTTCAAAGATAATTTTCATTCAAAACATATAAGTACTTAGAAGCAAATTTAAGTTTAAGATGATATTTTAAATTTCTTCCGAAGTTAAATCCCTTAGTATTTGGTTATTAGTTTTGAAAACATATTTTTTTCCAAACTCAATTCAATTTCTTTTGGAAGAGAATCTATCCATACTTCTTAAAATTATAAGATATATATACTTTGAAAAATTTTCTTCCCACATAAACAAGGCTTATATGAGTGATAAATTAGACAACATAAAAGACATATACCTTTTGATAAACAATTTGAAATTAATTTAAGACAATCTACTCAAAGTTAATCATCCCAATAGCTGAAACTAGATATTTAAATCTCTGTTAATCAAAAGCTTTTATGAATAGATCAACATATTGTTCATTTGTGTTAACATTTACTAGTTTAGTCAGTACTTTTTCAAAATTATCTCAAATCAAATAATCTTAATATTGATGTACTTTATATATGAGTGTTGCATTGGATTCTATGTGATGGAGATAACACTATTGTTGTCTATGTTGATAGGAGAATTCTTGAAGTTGAATCCATAATCTAGTATCTGATTCGGAATACAAAGCACTTGAGCACAACAACTTGCATAGTAATGAATTAAGCTTCAGTAGTTAATGGAGATATGCAAGATTTCTTCTTGCATTGCCATGAGACTATCCTTGCACAAAAGAACTAACATCCCCTGGATGTAGACTTGCCAGTCATATTACAACCACCATAGTCACTATTTGTATATGCAAAAAAATAAAGTCAGAATTCTTTGGATACAAAAGTCACAGTTTAGGAGCTCATTTGAGGTATCTAAGAACCCTCTTGACAACAACTAGGTGTGACATCGTGGGGTTTGCTTGATACATTACACATATGCATATAACAAACATGATATCAGGCCTGCTAGCTGTTAGATACATAAGAGACCCAATCATAGCCCTGTATTGATGTTTATCCACATAGTCCCCCTCAAGATCAGGTCCTAATGAGTGGTTTTTGGCTATTTGTGTCTTAGCAACCTTACAAAAAAGTTAGATGAAATCTGGTTAGTATGTCTTGTACATACTTGACTGTTTTATGAAGATGTAGTTGTCAACTTGCATCACTTCAATTAATAGAAAAATATTGAGTTCCGCCATGGCACTCACTTAAAACCTATTCTTTATTAGCTTCTCAAACTCTTTGTAAAACCTTTTATTAGTTGACCTAAAGATAATGTCATGAACATAAACTTGAACCAACATCAAGTCATTTCATGTTCTTTTGATGAAGAGTGTGTTGTCAATAGTCCCTCTTTTGTAACCATGTTGAACTAGGTACTATGTCAATGTCTTATACCAATTTCTTGGTTCTTGATGTAGCATATAGAAAGCTTTGTCAAGCTTGTAGAGATAATCATTATGATCTAGATCTGTAAAGCTATTTGGTTGACAAACATACACTTTACAAGACTAGTGAAGGGGGTCAATGCAACAATTTCACAATGATATGAGACTTAGAACACTTATTAGATCAAATAAGGAAGCGGCTTATGTTGAAAGATAATTCAGAAAAACATGTCTTCTCTATTTTCAAAAGCAATCAATCTTTAGCTTTGGAAGATTTTGTATTTGAAGATTCAAAAGACTTCATCTTTGGGTTCAAAAGATTTGGTCTTTTGGCTTCCAAAGATTTGATACTTAGCGTAATTCACTAAGTTATATAAAATCTTCTAAAGTAACTTCCTTGTACTTCACATGTGCATGCTGAGAGCTCTTTGGTTGCATCAACCTATAGGTGGAATCCTTACAAGCTCCCCCTAGGCTGATGCTACCAAAATTATAGGAGAAGTTTGAAACTTGATCTTCATCTGTTGATAGTACTCATCAAAATCAAGACCATCCCCTCATTATTTTTTGGTCAAGATTACTCAAACTTTCAAACTATCTTCTCATGTTATAAAGATCTTACAGACAAAGGTCAAATATGTTTTACCAGAAGTACATGTCTTAACCCCCTTGATCTCTTGTGACATACCATCTTTATAGGTTAGTAGCAAATATCCAATATAAGATGAGATTATCAGTAGCAAGAGGATCTACAATGGGTGAACTTCATTGAGCAACCTTTTCTTGGTCACCCTAAGAATTTTCTAACCCAGCTTGAGGTGTAGAGGCGGATGCCTTGTACTTCTTTTCTTTTTCTTGTTTTTTCTGATGGCCATCATCTTCCTTTTTCTATATGTTAATTGAGAAGGCTGGCCTTAAGTACCAAATGGTTCTTGTTTGTCCATCTTGGTTGGCTGCTTTTCCTTCACAGGTTTAGAAGGACAGGGATCAGAATCCTATTGTATATCACAAGATGAAGCTAGCTATGATACAACACTAGGTCCATGTTATGTTGTCTCTTCTCTTAACCTTGACCTCAGCTTCAGGTGCAACTTGACTTGGTGGAGAATGAAAGTCAACTAGCTCAGCCCTTTTGATCTTCTACTTGATCACTCTAATATGCTTATCCATGGTTGGTAGAGATATTAGACCAAGTCTTCTTCCGGAGAACCCATACAGTTTCAAGAAGCTCACCATGTTTTGTTTGTTAGTAGAATTCTTCTAATTGTTATGATGGTGGCTCTTGACTTTGCACCCTCTTCCCTCATCTTCATCTTAGCAGCCTTTTGCTCTTTTAGCAATTCTTGCTTGAGTTGTTTGAGGTATTCAAATTCAATGTATTAATAGGATAAGGGAAGTAGGCCTGCTACGTAATAACGGCATATGGCACTCAGGTTGGTTATTATGTGTTGCCTTTCTTGTTCCTTACTTACTTGAGTTTCGTTCTTAGTAGCCATAGCCTCTACCTTAGTGCTTTTATGAACTAGGGAAAGGGTAAGAGCTTGTACAATCTCTTTCTTCATCTATTTTATTTGATTTTGAGGAGCAGTTCTATATCCGCAACTTCCTTCCTATCCTTTAACACTTTCATGTCAGCTAGTTTATTCAGTTCTTCTAGAGAGATGGGTTCTCATCAACATTGTAGTTCCTAGACCCTAGATAGTTCAATCTGTCTACCCTTACTTAGATTTTTGATTGCTTGGTCTGAGGGCAACCTTGATCTTGGCTTCCATAAAGCCAGGAGTATCACTTGAACTCTCTTCCCTTGCCTTCATCTTCCTCTCTCTTTTATCCTCTTCAATCTCGTTAGAGTTTATCTTCCTCTTTCTTTTGTGAGTCACTGGTTTGTGTGACTTAGGATGTAGAGAAAGAGGTTCTAAGACACCTTCATTAGCTGGTGCCTCACTGAGGGTATTAAGTGTTGAAGTAGTTACTTTTCCAGGTTCACAGGCTCAACTACTTGGCCTTCAACCCAGGTTTCCCCTTCAAAGCTAATCTTAGGGTCCACCTCATTATGCAGTTTACAAACAGTCTTGACTACTAGCCTTTGCCTATATAGCTTGAATCTTCATTTGAACTCTTCAAGCACCCTATCTTGAATCGTTTCAGCTAACCTTATAGCTTGCATATTTTGACTTAGATTGGCAAGTGGCAGGTCAACCAAATAGGTGTTCATATAGTATCTCAAGCTTTGAAAGTTGTAGACTTCCTGTTGTCCCTAAGACCTATAGCTTACTAGGGCTCTCTTATCAACATCATGCCTCGGTCCCCCTATTGGATTTCCAGTAGGCTAGGATTGGGTAGACATTACCATTGGTATCCCCTCCTCAAACATGCTTTGAATTATTGAATCCACATCAATGTGAGTGTGAGAAGGTTGTTGAGTATGACAACTGCAAGTGAGGATGGTGAGTCCCCTATGTCCATACTCTAGGCAGAACTCTCAGGTTTTGTGATTATAGGTAGGACTTTCTGCTTTTTTTGGTAGCATCACTCTCTTACATGGGGGAGCTAAGGGTTAGGTCCACTAGATCCACATGTTATTGTGGACTTGGTTGAGTTTTCCTGACAGATCTCTCAACTAACTTGCATTTGAGATCGGTGATCTTATGTTGCTGGTCACTGAGTTGTATTTGTAAGGTTGCCACCTGAAATTCCAGGTGACTTACCTTTGTAACTAAATAAGTGCATGTTTTTACAATTGTTTCACCTTTAGTTGCAGACTCCCCTCATCTTCATCCGAAGAATCATGGGGGATGAGAGAATGGGAGCAAAGTCTTCTTTCTTATCACCAGCTTGGGTTCTTGGCTGCTGGATTTTCCTTGCACCATGACAACTTCAAAAGAAGTGCCAATTGGTTGGGTTGCCATGATTAAGGGCTTAATGATATAATCACTTGTAGAAGTGAGAATCTCTTCCATATGAACATCCTTAACATATTCAGGGAGGTCCATTGAATTGGATGATGTGACAACCCTGATTTTTGGGCCTATAATTTTTTTGAAACCTATTAGGTCACACCCTAATGGAAAACCTCTTTTAGGAAGCCACGAGTTGAGCCCAATAGCATTGGTGTAGGCCCACATTAATACTCACACCTAAGTGGGCTTTGGCCCATAAAACCCTAATTAGGCCAATGGACTATAAAACTTAATGGGATTTGACCCACAAAACCAATATGGGCCAATGGGAAATCCCTTGATTATAGGGCATGCTAAACCGACTAAATGGCCTTTGAAGAAAAAATTTGCTAAATGAACCTCGGTTAATCAACAAAACAAAGGGAATTCTAACAAGTAGTAAAATTCTAAGACCATAATCCTAGTTTATCAAATATAAAATAGTTAAAAAAGATACTAGATATTCAACCTAAATAACAAAGGATGAAACAACAAGTTGTAAACACAAATGTATATATATATAGTTTAGGAGCTTAATGTAAAATGTCTTTCATGTCTTACATATGTGTAATGAATGAGTTGAATGAAATGCAATACGTGATTGATGCTATTGATGTTTAATATTTCATTTTTTATTGTGTAATAACGCATATTGAACCAACTATATAGGTTTGTGGTTGTTTACATAGTTCTTAGTCAAGAATGGTTAAGAAATATGTTTAAACTTAATCGTGTGAAGTATTCATGCGAATAGACCATGCTAATGGACCATACGCATGAACACTTCATGCTAATGGACCAGTCGCATGACTGAACCAGGAGACTAGATCAGTCGCATGATTGAGACATATGATTGGCCCGGTCACACAACTGAACCTTCAGTCGTGCGTTTGGACTAATTGTATGAGTCAGTCACACGACTGAACCATGCTAATGATTCAGTCGTACGATAGACAAACCCTAACCTATAAATAGCACCTAATTCGTGAAAAAAAACTCTTCAAGAATTTTGACCCACTTGCGTACCCTAGCCGTCCAGAGACTCTAGAGAACCTGTTCCAACTTCATAGTTCGTAGTTGATCGTGTTCTAATCGTTCATAATATTTCATTAATCTCTAGATTGATCGAAATTGCGTTCTCACTGATTGGATCGCCAAACAAATAGGATTCCACACTATTTCATTAGGTATATACGCATTATCAGTTAGTACTCCATACGTACATGGTCCTAACAAGTGGTATCAGAGCTTTGGCTCTTGATTTTGCGTTTGATTCAATTAGTTTTTGGTGCAAAAATCACGTTTTTCATTCAAAAGAGTCAACTTTTTTTCGCAAAACAGTATTTTCAGTGTCTCCAGATCTAAAAGTTTATGTTTTTCGGCGTACGACAGATTAGGGTTCTAGAAAACTCGTGTTTTTGTGTCAAAGTATCAAAAAGCTTTGAATTTTCAAAACAGCAACCTTCAGTCGCACGATTGGCTCAATCGCATGACTGAACTCAATTGCACATCCCATACACACGATTGAACTTAGTCGTCCATCCGCATTTGTCCCATCGCGCGGTTGTTCATCCGCATTTATTAAATCGCACGTTTGACTCATCCACATTTGTTCAATCGCACGACTGGCCCATTCGCACCTCTCCATTCGCCCAAGTGAATAAGTCTTAAGTTAAAGTTCAAAGTTTATAGAAATGGAAGAGTCTCTCATATCCACAACCTTTTGCTTCTGGAAAATGAAATAGGGAATCAGAATAAGCCCCCTAAACTTATAACGTTAGATGATTACCCATAATGGAAGCAAAGGTTTGAGATTTATCTAAATGGAGTTGATCCAAATCTGTGGGAATCAATCGAGACAGGTTATAGAATGCCAGTTGGTGCTGATGGTGTTAAACTTACCTTGGGTGGGATGACTGATAGCCAGAAGGTGAAGTACAATGCTGAAAAGAAAGTGTATGCTCTGTTGACTCAGTCGATACCTAAGAAAATATTTCACCAGTTTTCTGAGAACAAACAGGCAAAGAAGCTTTGTGAAGCCTTGGAGAAATGATATGACGGGAATGCATCGTTAAAAGCTCTAAAGGAAAAGGCTTTGAAGAAGGAGTTTGATAACTTCTCTTCGATGGGTAAAGAAAGCTTGGATGATATCATAGACAGGTTCTATCATTTAATGAGTGAGTTGCACACTCATGGTGTCACAACATCAATGGAAGATAAGCTCTCAAGCTTTGTCGATGGTCTGCCAGAGAAGTGGGACTCGTTTGTGTCTAATTTGAGATAGAACAATTTACTGGCAAAATTAGAAGCGACTTCATCCTGAAATTGAGGGAGGAGGAACTGAGGATGAAATACAAGTCACAGAAAGGATCCTATGACCAGAATGCTTCACTTTATAAATTCACTTCCACTTCAACAAGTTCAGGAGCACCTCTTCAAACGGCATTCGTGTCTAGCTTAACTGCTCCTTCTCAACCTACAGCTTCAGGATCTGAAAAGTCAGGGTCATCTAGTACCCAATATATCACATCGAAAGCAAATGCTACAAAGTTGAAGACCGAGAATCTCGGGAATATTACTGTTGAGGTTGCCAAGGAGCATATGGACCTTTTAGCTGCGGTTGTTCATTCTTTTGATGGTCTAGTTGTAGGAAGGATCGAAAATTGCCATCTGGCTGATGAGGAGAGCGAAAAAGTTTATGAAGAAGATAGGACAGACCTTGATAGCCACAAAGGATACAACTTTTGGTTTTGACAAGACCAAAGTTACCTGTTTTAACTATGGAGAAAAGGGGCACTTCAAACATGAATATGTAAAGCCCAAGAAGACAGGTAACGGGAATCCTTTCTCATCCTTCAACCTTCAAGACAAACCCACGAGTGAAGCTGCCTCGTCAAGCATAGATACCAAGGCTTTGACTGCACAAGACGGCGAACATCAAGATTGGACCTTTTGTTTTGTATTTCCGGGGTAGTCAAACATTTCAAATGTTGAGGGTCTGGATGATGACACTGCAAGTGAAGGTGAAATAGCAGTTGAACTAGTGATATTAGATCATGAAGATACATCGAATGTGGTCAATCACCTGATTGAAGAAGATCTCAGAATGACATGTTCAAAATCACCAGCATCTGAAGTGTCAAACTCTGCATTGATGGCGGATTCAACCGAATCTTCACAGGTAAGTACCATATACCAATGTTTTGATAATCATGCTTGTAGTAAATGTAACAAATTTAGAGAAAGCATAGATTTTAGATTTTCTAGGTTATTAGACCATAATGATAGCTTAGTAAATGATATACAACTGTGTACAGAAGCTAATAGAATTTTGAAACACAATGAGCACAGTTATAAAGAGAAAATAGAATTTTTAAATAAACAACTAAGGGAAACCGAAGTTGTTGCTTTTAATCAAGCAAATGACATAAATTTCTATTTAAACTCCCTAGAAGAAGCTAAGAAAGAAAAGGCAGTTTTAGAAGTCGAAGTCAACTCACTAAAACAAAAACTACACACATGGACTAGTTCTTCTCACATAATTCAACACTTAGTGAGAGAATGAAATAACGAGGAGGGGTTGGGTTACAAAGTATGAGACAATGTTAAATGCTAAATGTGGACCAGTATATAACAATCCTATTAAGGATAATGTGGTGTCCACTCCTCTTGTTAGTGACCCAGATTCCACAAGTAAACCAGTGGAATCTCTCACTAAACAGAAGGAGGCTACTTTGAAATCTAAAGGTAAGATACCTATTATGAATTGGGAAGAACAGTTTGCAAAGGTTAATTTAAAGTCAGGGTCCAACATGTCAATTTCTTAACCCAAAACGACCAAACCAATTAACCAACCACGTGCTCCACGTCACAGTTCAAATATACAAAAGGCTAAAGATATTAAAAATGTTCAAACAATTAATTTTGTTAAAGAAATTAAAATATCTAAACAATAAGTGTCCGAACCCAACAAACCAAAGTCACACCGGTATCACTCACTTCCCCACAGAGACTATTTTCCCAACATGTAGAAGGCAGATCTTACTACAATTGTGAAAAGGGAGGACACATCGCTTCTAAGTGTCCTTATTATCAGACACCAAGAAAGAAAGTTGAACTTCATGATGCTAAACCAAGTTCTTCAAAAAGGAGTT
>BJCM01099331.1:0-10280 GCA_018326385.1 Flaveria bidentis
TTTTGGCTGCTCAAAGGTAGTTTGAGGCAGCCTCTTTATGGCTGTCCATGTTGTGTTGTTTGTGTACTCATAGCTAGCTTTTATTCACATACAAAAGATCCTTATGTTCTTGGGTTTGTTTACATGTTTTAACATCAAAATAGAACCTGAAATTTCAGATTATAAACTATGATATAACCATCCTTTCCGCTGCGTTTTTCAGAAAGTTTAAATGGTTAAACTATGCAACTATGTTTTAACAAACCCCAACAAAAAATATGTATGAAGTGTTAAAAAGATAAATTTAATAAGATAAAATAAATGGGTTATTTTGAAATTATTTTTTATCCAAATATTAACAAAATTAGAACCCTAATCCCCTCAAATCCCCACTTTCGGTAGCTACCATCACCCATACCCCCACCCTTGCGAGTTCAATCAAGAACACACACATACATTCAATTTTGGTTGGTTCCAAGAGATTACAAGGTGTTAGCAAGCCCAATTGTTGATTTGTACACATCAAAAGGTTAGTTTTGATTAGTTTTTCATAGCTTTTGTTCTTGATGAAACCTAATTTGAAATTGATGATGAAAATATGAAATTGGTGATTTTATGATGTTAATATGATGTTATTTAGGTTGTATGAATGTTAGATTATGTTTATTTGAAAGAAATCCATGGATTGATCATCTAGTTCATACAATGCCTTAAGAGGAAACTCTTTGTTCTTGGATTTCATGTTTTGATGATGGTATGATGTTAGATACAATGCTTGGATGTTAGTTTAATTGAATTGTGTAAGATAGTTCATGAAACTGGTGTGTTTATCATAATTTACTAAAAGTAGAAACTTTTATGTATGATGATTAGGAATTTTGATGATTTAGTGATGATTATGATGTTGGAATGGATGCTATGGACTTAATTAGGTATAAACTTGATGAAATCATGGTTGAATTGGATGCTAGATTGCTTTTGGGTGTTACTTTCCCAAAAGGGAAACTTTACTTTTGTAGAACATTAAATATGATGATTTGGGCATGCTTATGATGTTAGGATCATGTTATAATGATTGTTGATGAGGCTTAATGTGATTGAATGTGTTGATTGAGTTGTATGGATGCTTGGTTGATCATGTAAAGAATTTAGGTATTGGTGATTGTACATGATACTGAATTGTGAATAGTGATTAGGAAATCATGTTTGGGATTAGAACTAATAATTATTGTTTATGTTGGTTGGAATGAGCCTTGTTGATGAATGTGATTATGATTGTCATACACACATGCAAATCTGAGGCCCCTACATAGTAGGATTGGCAGGGTTTAGGATGTGAAGTCATAAGTGGCTTCATATGACATATAGTGCATGATTAAACTTCACGTATGAATTATTGGTTGTGATGTATTAACATTTGTGTTGACATGATAGTTATTAAGATTTGCATGAGTTGTGTGATGATCTAATGTTGTGTGATGATCTAGGTAGAATTTGGGTTGATGATGTGTTACACGTGAATGACTTGTATGATGTTCATGTATGCTAAGTTGATACACTATATTAAAGGATATTTCAACTAATATGTCACCAACGGGTCAAACGGGTCAACTAGGTTAACTTAGAGTTTTAAGCTTTCTATGTACACGTACTCATATACTTGTGTGTTCTAGGTAACCTTTGAAGGGTCGTCATTTCAACCATCGTTAGTTTTCTTTGTTATTGTTCGTTGCGTATCAAGTGTGTTCATGCCCCACACTTTTTATACACTCTCTTTTGGGTGAGATAGCATACTTGTTACAAACTCTTCATTATTATAAGTTGTCTATAGTTTTTACATAGTGCATTATACCTTGAAAGTCCTCACACTTTCGAATCATTAATAATGGTAACTAGAGGGAAATCTTGGGTAGTACTATTAGGCTTTACAAGCCCCACGTATGCGACTTGATGTCAGACGGGTGCAATATTGTCCTAAACACAAACATCGTCATAATCTGGTAAGTCGTGACGGAAGGCAACAAACGCAACACAGTCTGCTTCGATCGTGAAATCACTATTGTTATTACTTGTTAATATAGACTAGCTATCTATCTCAATGCACTTATTATGTTATGCAAATGTTTTTCTTTATGTTAAACGCAAACTTTTGAACCACCAACCATTGTGTTGACTTTTTTAGTATGCTATTCTCAGGTCGTTAACTCAGATTACCAATAGAAACACATCACGGGTCCAACATGCATTCTAAGACATTATGTCAAGTCATATGATTTTATTTATGGGTTTTAAATATTGGGTTGGCGCATGTTTTGCCAAATATTTACATTTGCATACTTTGGCTTTGTTTTAATTTCAAAACACTTGTGCATAGTTTTGTAGTTTGAATTTTGGTTGACTTTATTTTAAATACGACATATAGTGTCGTTCAGATTAACTAGTGAATGTAATCTTGGTTTGTTCACACGCCTCGCGATAAAACATTGCACGTGGATTTTGAGGATGTGACAACTTCTTTTTCGTATGATTTAAGATGTAATGATGATATTTCAAATGCTTGCGTGAATGAGGTTGTGGATGATTCTGTTATTGTTCGTAATGATAAAACTAAAGGAAATTACTTTGGAAAGTTCATCTCTCATCCCATTCCAATGTTTACCCTAATTAAAATTTCACAATCTAATGAATGGGTAATATCTTCTTCAAGTGCAGGTATAAGTGGTACAAGTACCTCATGTACTTCAAATAATGATACATCATAATTTGCAAATAATCATTCCTTAAAAGACAAATTTAGAACCAGAAAAATTCCTGATTCGTTGCATAATAAACCTTGATTAAAATCCCATTGCTTTAGATGCGGCTAAGATAGTCATGTAGTTAAAAACTGTTCTGAGCTTCATCACAGATTTGCACATAAAAATTCTTTTGGCAATAGAATAACTCATATTGTTAATAATTTCTTTCACATAAAGATTTCTGTATCAAAACCTAAAGTTGTTCGAGCATGGGTTCTAGTTTCAAATGGTTAACTTCGTCATTCTATTTTTGCAGGAGTCGTCCAGTAAAGCTGAAAATAGTTTTTGGCACATTGATAGTGGATGCTCTCGGCATATGACTAGGTTGAAAGATTGGTTGACCCACTATCGTATTATCAATAGGGGGTATGTGGCATTTGTTGGTGACAATAAAGGTGGTAAGATGATTGGTCAAGGTGAGGTATCAAATTGATCTCTCACTTTGGAGAAAGTCAACTTTGTGCCAGAACTAGCATTCAACTTATTAAGTGTCTCTCAAATTTGCAATAAAGACATTCCAGTTTTATTTCTCTCCAATGAATGTTTATTTCTGAAGTTAGAGTTCAATATTTATGACCAGATGGTGTTAATGCGAGCCCCGATAAAGAATGATAGTTATCTTTTTGATATGGGATCCAAAGAATCCACTTCCATTGTCACTTGCCTTCTATCTAAAGCATCACCCTCTGAATCCTTTTTATGGCATCGTCAATTGGGCCATGCTAATTTCAAAATTATTAACAAATTTGTTAAAAGCAATCTTGTTAGGGGATTACCATTAAAAGATTTTTCTATTGTTGAAAAGTTTATCGCATGTGCCAAAGGAAAAACCACAAAAAACCTCACAAGCCAAAACTTGAAAACACTATTTCTAGTTCCCTCTAGTTGTTACATACTGATTTGTTTGGCCCAATTAGCGTAAAATCAATGGCAAAGAAATCTTTTAGTCTTGTTGTTACAGATGATTTCTCCATGTATTCTTGGGTGAGATTCTTAGCTCATAAAGTAGAAACAACTAAAGAGTTGTAGAAATTAATTCTTTCAATAAAAATGATGAGCAAAAGGAAGGTCATGGATATTCGAAGTGACAACGGTACCAAATTTAGAAATCACATCTTTGTCTCTTTCTGTGCAAACAAAGGAATTTTGAGACAATTTAGTGCAGCCCATACACCTCAACAAAATGGTGTTGTTGAGAGAATGAATCACACCTTAATTGAAACTATTCTTACCATGTTGACCGAATCTACCTTACCAATTATCTTTTAGGCTGAAGTGGTGAATTGTGCATCATATGTACACAATCACAATCACGTTTTGATTGTGAAAAATATAATGAAAACTCCATATGAACTATATTATAGAAGGAAGCCATTAATTGATTTATTTTGTCCATTCGGTTGTTCTTGTACCTTTCTTAAAAATCATGCACAGAAGTCAAAACTTTGAGCTGTCTCAAGTGAATGTTGGTTTGTTGGTTACTTATCTTCTCAGAAAGCATACCCCGTGTATAACAAGAGTATACACATAGTGCAAGAGTTAGTCAATGTTGTCTGGCAGGAATCTAATTCTTCAAAAGCCAACCAAACCTGCTTGGTTCTTTGACTCGAACACTATTTTTATGTCCTTCAATCTTCTAGTTTTCGATGATGATGCATCCTTTTCTAATGTTCAAACGAACATTATTCCATCAGATCCATTACCTCCTGATAGGACCTACTGCGTACGGTGTACTAACTGATTCAACGTGAAACCAGATCAAATAATGCAGAATCCTATTTGATTGGCGATCCAAATCAAAGAAAACGTTAATCCGATCAAACCTAACGATTAGAATACGTTAAGAATAGACTAGGAATGATCAGAAACGTTCTATGAACTTGAAAGAGACATACTGGTCGAACTCAAACGGCTAGGGTTATGTAATCTCGAAAACCCTCGTTTTTCCACGAATTAAATGGTATTTATAGGTTACAGTCTTCATTCGTACAACTGAGCTAGGCGACTGGCTCAGTCGTGCGACTGACTCAATCACCTGGTTCAGTCATGCGATTGGCCCATTCGCATGGTCCAGTCGTGCGACTGAATCATATTACTTAGTTAAACACATTCTTGAACCTTTTATGATTCAGAACATGTCTAACAACTGTAAGCCTATATAACATGTTCATATATGTGTGTATCATAATATAAATAGATATAACATTAACCAATTATAAACCTGTAAAGTCAATATACGTTAAACACTTCATTAATGAAATATTAAACATAATAAACACAACCAACCATTAGTATTTCATTAAGTATCAAATCATTACACAAGTGTAAGACATATTACATTCAGATCAGGATCTAGGTACATATATGTATCAACACCTCCAAATATTCCCAACTCATCAAATGAACTTCCAACCTTCATTGAACTTCCATCTTCATCTCCCTTTGACATTCCACCCCCATCGATTTCATCCTCTATTCCTTCAACCCCATCCTCAACCCCAACCTCCACTCCATCTGAATACTCTTAAACCTTTCCATTGCCTCAACCTATTCAACCATCCTTTCCTCCATTACCCACTCAACATTAACCTATTTGCCCACCTCAACCCAATCCATTACCTTTAACCACTGATTTTAAATCTTTGAAAGATCATCCTCATGATAACATTATTGGATCTATTTGTTGATGGTGTTAGGACATGGAGTCAATCTGGTTTGATAAATGTGTGTGCATTCTCTTGTTTCATATCTCAAATTGTTCTAAAGAATGTTCATGCAGCTCTTTAGGATTGTTGTTGGGTTGAGTCCATGCAGTTGGAACTTCAACCATTCAGGAAACTTAAAGTGTGGACACTTGTTGATCTTCCACCAAACAAATGTCCAATCGGCACAAAATGGGTGTTCAGGAACAAACTAGATGATCATTGCATAATGGTGAGGAATAAGTCTAGTCTGGTGGTTCAAGGATTTGTCAAGAAGATGGGATTGATAACCTAGAAGTATTTGCTCTCGTGGCTCGTCTTGAAGAAATCCGAATTTTTCTCGCTCATGCTGCTCACAAGCATTTCAAAATCTATCAGATGGATGTTAAATGTGCTTTTCTTTATAGAGAAATTGATAAAGAGATTTATGTGTGTCCACCACCATGGTTTGAGGATCTAGACTTTTCTAATAAAGTATACAAACTTGATAAATCTATATATGGTTTACATCAAGCTCCTAGCATCTCGTATGAGACTTTTACATAATATCTTCTAAGCAATAGTTTTTATCATGGAACTATTGATATGATTCTATTCAAGAAAGAAGTGTATGGTGAGATGTTATTTATGCAAGTCTATGTTGGCGATATTATTTTTGGTTCCACCAATTCTAAGCTTTGCCGGGAATTTAAGGAGCTTATGAGAAGTCGCTTCAAAATGAGCATGATGGGGGAAATGTGTTTCCTTAGTTTGGAAGGTGAACAAAATCCTGAAGGAATTTTTATTCATTAGGAAAAGTATGTCAAAGAAATTCTTAAGAAATTCAAAATGGATGGCGCGTCTTCTAAATTGGCCCATTCACTGCACAGATATGCCTCACTCCCAATGAAAACAGGAAATCTATTGATCCTCATCTTTATAGATCAATGAATGGTTCCCTAATATACCTTACTGCCAGTCGTCCAGACATCACTTTTGTTGTGGGATATTATGCTTGATACCAAGCTAACCCAAAGGAGTCTCATGAAAAGGTAGTCAAATGATTTTTTTGTTATCTAAAAGGTTCTTCTCGTCTAGTTTTATGGTATCCTTATGGTGGAAATTTTGATTTGCTTGCTTATTCTGATTGTGATTCTAATGGTTGCAGGATAAATAGAAAATCAGTAACTATTGGTTGTCAATATCTTAGAAATTGTCTAGTATCATGGCAGAACAAAAAACAAACAACTGTGTCTCTTTCAATGGAGGAGGCAGAGTATATTGATGCTTCTAGTTGTTGCTCTCAAGTGCTATGGATACAACACCAGATGATTGATTATGGGATCAACTTCCTTCATACTCCATTATTCTGTGATAATGAAGCAGCCATTGGAATCAACAAAAATCATATTCATCATTCTCGCATCAAGCACATTGAAGAATTCATGACATCCGTGATGCTTAAGAAAAGGCTTTTGTTGATATTATTCCTATTGACACGAAAAATTAAAAAACAGATCTTTTCACTAAAACTTTTGATAAACCATGTTTTTATGAACTGATCTCCGTGTTGGGATTAATATCTTTTTTAAACTCATTTTCTTAAATGTCTCATGTAAATATTATACATTTTTGTCATTATTGTTTTAACTTTCGCTGCTCCATAGTCCTTCATTATTTTTTAATAAAAAATATACCAATTTCTTTTATCTTGCTAATACATAAATATTTTATGGGAGACTAACCTAAAATACCTATTTTTCATTCTTGTGGGACCTTTAGAAATAAATTTTATTTGACTGAAAGATTTGAAGATGGTGAACTTTATGTTGTTGGGATATGTATGATAGGCTCAGCCAGAATACGAAGTAGATAGTGATCTTGTGGCTAAACTTAAAGGATAAGAAATTTTTGACTTGGATTATATCCATGACATTTTTGCATGCACAAAGTTATAAGTCCTTGTTCAAAATAGATTGAGAGCATAATAAACTCTACTTTGATGATCTTCAAAGAAAATTCTCTCTTCCCCTTCCCCGTGTACTTAATAGTGTTAGTTGCTAGTGTTGGGTTTGTTGGACCATTATCAAAGTTGTTTAACCATTTAAACAAGAAAAAGGCAGCAGAATCAAACCTTAATATTATGTTTTGTAAACTGAAAATTAAGGCATATTACTTAACAACAACAAACCCAAGAACATAGGATCAAATATATGTGAATCAACTAGCTATCAAGAAGAGATAACAACCAAAACAACACCCATAAAACTACCTTTGTTGAGCTGCCAAAAACATGTGCTTTGAGGAAGAGTATGAGGTTCTTTAACGATCAAAACACCAAGGAAATGTGTCCTTAAGATTCCATACCCACAAGCATCAAGCAAATACTTTTCTTGCTAGGATTTGTACACCAAAACATATCAAGAAGGCTGTTGGAACCCTATTCCAGCTGTGAACCCTTTCTTCCAAAAGAGAGAGTTTGTTCTAGTGGTCCTTTTGCATGAAAGAGAGAGAGAGAGAGAGAGAGAGAGAGTTGCTTGAGTGTGTAACTAGTTTATGTAAACTTCTTTCAAGAAACAAAAGGCACCAACCCCCTTAAAGGGGCGGCCAAAATCTTGTTTAAATTAGGGTTCCCCCAAAATTATATTTACCATTTGTTTTAACTAGTCATTTAGATAAGTTATATAATTAACCCTTTAGTTATATAACTCATACACACTTTTATTACTTGATGTTATTTAACCAATTTAAATAACATTACAAATAATACCCATGAACAAAATGTCCTTATAAGTTGTTCGATCTCACATACAATTTTATTTAGAAAACCCACTTTTATAAAATTGGAGTAATTATTTAATTGCATGATCATATCATAAATTAAATATTAATTGGTGTTTCCTAAGCTTGTTATTGGGTATGACCCGACTTGGATCATAACGTACTAACCACATCAATGTTCTATGTGTCTTGTGCATAAAGAATCCAACAATCTCCCACTTGCACAAGATTTATAGAAGATTGATGCAAGCAGTAAATACCGCCTAACAACGGCTTAATATGCATGACTAAAAGCCATTCAATAACATCATCCCCTTTAAGTATCCAACTTGAAATGATTTAGGTGAATCAATCATTTATCCTTTTCTTACAAATGTCATGTTAAATCCAAGGACACAAAATGATCATTCCTTGTTGATTTAACTTAATCATGCCTTAGACATCTTGCTCTCAACGAATAAGAGGAACAAATTCCATATTGACTACATATGTTTCTCACAATCACCTCATGTCACACCTGAGCATAGTCTTATGTACTATCCATTATTTCAGAGAAGTGAAGAACTAGCTCAAGGTATAACACATTAGTGAATATCAATACCCAATATGTATCTTAGGTCGGAGGATACAAAATGATATTCGCCTTATCTCAAATTTACTTATGATCAATCAAGAAGATTCCATGTAGTAAAATTGAGACACGGGTCAGTCTAATATTCGTATCCCACAAATATCTATGAACTTTGGCAGCAACCAATTGCTCTATATTCATGCCTTATGAATATCCACCAATCCATGTTCATAATAGTCTTACGTTCATATTTGTTCCTAGAAACATGACCGACTACGGACATTTAGAATAATAAACATATTCATGGATGTATACATTCTAAAAGGAACATAACTCAGAATATCACAAATATATGAAAGAGTTAAATATTACATTGTTCCAAACTATTAGATACTAAACAGATCAATTCCAATCACTAGAATATCGAAGTCCTAAGGCACAAGTATGACTTTCATGTTTTGCCCTTTCAAGGAGCTTTGTGAGTGGATCCGAAATGTTTTGATCGGTGTAAACTTTACGAATACATATTTTTTCCATTTCAACTTCATCCCTTATGTAGTTGAATCTCTACTCAATGTGTCTAGTATTTTGATGTGCACGGGGTTCCTTGATTTGTGCAATCGCACCCGCGTTACCTCAAAAGATTTCTAGGGGGTCTTGAATGGTAGAGACCACCCCTAGATCGGCGATAAATTTCTTTATCCATGCAGCTTCGTCAGCTGCTAATGAGGCGGCTATGTATTTGGATTCTGTAGTGGACAATGCTACCACGTCTTATTTTGAACTCTTCCGGGACACTACTCCTCCATTCATAATGAAGACATACCCCGATTACAATCGAGAATCATCTCGATCAGTTTGGAAACTCGCATCCGTGTAACCTTTTACAACGAGTTCCTCTTCATCATATCCATATATTAGAAACATATCCTTAGTCCTCCTAAGGTATTTGAATATACTTTTAACAGCCATCCAATGACTATTACCCGGATTCTACTAATATCTGCTTGTCATGCTTAACGAGCATGACACGTCCGGTCTAGTGCATATCATCGCATACATGATGGATCCTATAGCAGACGCGTATGGGATGTCCTTCATTTGATCTTGCTCATCCTTTGAGCATGGACACTGAGATGTACTCAATATTTTCTCTCTTTGAATAGGTACCATACCTTTCTTAGAGTTTTCCATCTTGAACCTCTTTAAGATTTTAACAATATATGCACTTTGGTTTAGACCTATCAACCGCCTTGATTTGTCCCTATAGATCTTTATTCCCAAAATATTGGTGGCTTCACCGAGATCTTTTATGGAAAAACATCTTTCAAGCCTGGTTTTAACACCTTCCATGGTTGGAATATCATTTCCAAAAAGTAGTATGTCATCAACATACAATACTAAGAATGTAATTATGCTCTCACTAGCCTTCTTATATACACAAGCCTCGTCAGCGTTCTTGATGAAACC
>BJCM01099342.1:0-16481 GCA_018326385.1 Flaveria bidentis
AATATCCATGAACAAATTATCCTCATAAGTTGTTCTTTCTCACACATAATCTATTTAGAAAACCCATTTTCTAAAATGGTGTATTTATTTAATTGCATGATCATATCATCAATTAAATATTAATTGGTGTTTGCTAAGCTTGTTATTGGGTATGACCCGACTTGGATCACAACGTACTAACCACATCAATGTTCTATGTGTCTTGGGCATAAAGGATCCAACAGTTACTTATTATATTATTATCAACTCTTAGGAACTCTCATTCATCCGAGTGTTGTTTAAGTGAGTTTGAGAGAAAACCAAGTGTTTAGTGACATAAATCAATCCTGCATTAATAGTAACAAGTTCCTCTTGATGACGAACATAATCGGGGGATTTAAGTCGGTCTCATGTTTATGGATAAAAAAACTATTCAAAAGTTCAATCTTGATCGGGCCAACCTATGTTGTTTCAATCTTGAGTTGGAATTATTTTCTATGTTTGGTGTATATTAACATATTTGGGATTGCTTATTATTAGCCAACTTTTGACCTATTAATTTTTGAGGAATTAAAAAGTAAAAAAAAATGTTTGTTAAACCTAAAAGAACTTTTCAAACTGATTTTTCATATAGGATAAAAATAAGGTTTTATAAAGTAAGAAGATGGGTATTTAATGACTTTTGAAAACTTTTTTTAATTTAATTTTTTATTATACCCCTCCATTACATGCTATTAACTCCTATCATTTTTAAAAGTGTTTTTTTTATTTTATAACGTTTTAATTTATAAGTTAATTCAACATTTTTTTAAAAAACCTTTCTTAAAAATAATAAATTAATAAACAGAAACCAAAATTAATCTTACTTTCCTGCTATCTAGTTAATAAAATAAAATTTTCACACTTTCGCCATTCGTTCCCAAAAAAAAAAAGAAAAGAAAAAAAACATACGTGACCCAAAACGACGACGTTGCAAAGAGCAACCTGTCGCTGAGCATTTCTTACATTCGTCTCCCCCAATCGTTAGATCGCGTGTGAGCCCTAGTAGCAACCAGCCGCTTAACATTTACTGAAATCGTCGCATTTTAATCTTCAATCATCAATCTTCAATCATCAATCATCAATCATCAATCATCGCTCATATGGCTCGAGTTTTATCCAGATCCTCTCGTCAGGTGCTAATCTCTCATCTTGTTCCTTGAAATACTTCCATTTGCACATCATTCATCATTGACGTTTACCTTTTACACTTCAACGATCGTTCAGTTTATCTCATTGATTCCGATTTTGATGTTCCTGGATGTATTTTTACTGCCGATGTACGCTAGATTGATTTATCTGTATTAGTTTCGGTTGACCTTTTTTTTATAATTGATCGTGGGTTAGATTGGGTGTAAGGTTTTAGAAGTAAATTGATGAAATGGATGTAGATGCTTACATAGACGCATAGAAGCATTCAATTCATCAAGTACGTAGGATATCTGGTTTTTTTGAGTGGTAGAATCGTGCTTGTTTGGGGATATTGATTATGCAGATGAGTTGGTATCTTCATCCATGAATTTGGGTCCTACCTTCTCAAGCTAATTAGTATTTGTCATGCTGACATTGACCTGACAAGTCACAAATGGATGCTTGCTTGCAATTTAGATTTGATTGAATGGTAACATTTCTTGGAAAAGAAGAGGGTAGTGTTCCTAATGGGTCTGGAATGTAGGCAGACTGTACCTCTATTTCATGGGATAGAGAGGTTGCTTCTAGTGAGGGCCTTGGCTCTAGAAAGACTAGCACGTAAAAACATAGAGTGCAAGTGGATTAGTGATGGGTTAAAAACTGCAGAATTAGAAAGGTTTTAATGACAAAGGAGTTAAGAGGTCGTAAAAACATAGTAAAAACTAGCACATAAAAACATAGAGTGCCTTGGCTCTAGAAAGACCACCATGCCCGTCATGTCAAATCATTAAACCCCATTGCATCTGCTTCACAGAACATAACAGTTCATGTACCTTATCTATCATGTATTGTGGACCCTGTTGGTCATAGGTGAGCATAACTTTGACATACTTGTTTAACAAGCCATTGTAAGAGATCATTTTATGGCCATAGTCGGGTATTGGCTTAAAAATCCTACTGAAGTTGTTCATGTAGTTTTCATTCTGTAAATCTTCTCTAGGAGTTTTAGTCTGGATAGAACTGATAGAAGTCTATCCTAATTCGTCTATTTTTTATGATAGGGGGAAATTAGAAAGCTTTTAAGTGATTACTAGGCTGTAATTTTTCTTCTTGAAGTGTGTGGGATTAGAGTGTTCTAACCATCCTTCTAGAAGTCAACCTACAATCAATGTAGTACCAGACATGCAAAGTCCTCTCCAGGGCTCCAACAAAGTTAAAAGGATAAAGAAACCCCTTTCTTCCCTAACTTCCCCTCTCTTCTGAACATTCATAAGCAGAATACTAAATTTATAAACTGAGGATGACATGGTTAATTTGTTAAGAAATTATATTTTGAAAGGTTGAAATATGTTTAATGTATGTATACTTGTGATTTACAATTACTATACGATCGCTAATTATTAATGTTTTTTTATAACTATGAAGTTGGTCTATCTGATATCCACACCCCACCAACTACCATGATGCCACTACCAAGCTCTTTCAAAACAGCTGTGGGTGAAAAATGGAAAAAGTAATTCCTATAAATCTATATGGATATGGATATCAGATGAATTTAGCAGCTATCTCCTTTTCTTTTTGACCCGCACCCTCTGATATTCTTTGACATTTATATGATAGGGAGCTAGAAAGGAATGTTTGTGTGAAATACAACTTTTAAACTCAGGATAGCATTGTGGCATTATTAAGAACGGCTACTCACATGTACAACATATGGTGTATAACAATTAACATATGGATCTTTGTCACTATGCAGTTATATGGGACTAAATCTGTTATGCAACCACAACAGCAATCAGTCCCAATTCGCTTCTATGCGAAAGATGCTGCTCCTAAAGCTCTTAAGGGTGATGGTGAGTTGACATGGAAATGCACATTACTTTCACCCATTTTTAAACATGCTACTTTATAATCTTCAGATACTGTGTAGTAATTTAGATTACATGAAATATATAACCTGTTTATTATTTTTTTAATAAAATGACTAAGTTACACTTTTATATGTATTTTTAGAAATGTTGAAAGGTATATTTCTTGAGGTGAAGAAGAAATTTGAGACAGCTATCGGGGTTCTCCGAAAAGAGAAAATTACTATTGATCCTGAAGATCCTGCAGCAGTTGAACAGTATTACAAAGTCATGAAGACTGTTAGGGAAAAGTAAGTTCTCAAGAGTTATGATATTTGAGTTCATGAGTTGTCATATTAATATATTATCTGTTCACACGATGATCTAACTAAGAAAAAAAATGTTCCAACATCTAGTTGAACAAGATACGTTAGTGTTAAGCCAGCCAAAATTTGTGGGACATGATTGAGTGTTTGTGCATGTTGAACAGTATTACAAAGTCATGAAGACTGTTAGGGAAAAGTAAGTTCTCAAGAGTTATGATATTTGAGTTCATGAGTTGTCATATTAATATATTATCTGTTCACACGATGATCTAACTAAGAAAAAAAATGTTCCAACATCTAGTTGAACAAGATACGTTAGTGTTAAGCCAGCCAAAATTTGTGGGACATGATTGAGTGTTTGTGCATGTTGAACAGTATTACAAAGTCATGAAGACTGTTAGGGAAAAGTAAGTTCTCAAGAGTTATGATATTTGAGTTCATCAGTTGTCATATTAATATATTATTTGTTCACACGATGATCGAACTAACAAAAAAATGTTCCAACATCTAGTTGAACAAGATACGTTAGTGTTATGCCAACCAAATTTTGTGGGACATGATTGAGTGTTTGTGCATGTTAATTTTTTCAATATTTTATTTTCCTTTTTTGATCTCATCAGGTGCATTTTGTTTTTCATGCATATGTGACTGTTGATCTTTAAGATACTGTTAACTGTTCCATGTTGCTGTAAAATTATCCTGAATGTCTACAGGGCAGATCTCTTCTCAGAGTCTCAAAGGATCCAATTTACCATCAAGCAACGAACTGCTGGAATCGAGGATGCTCGATCTTATCTTTTGGCCTTGAAGGATATTCGTCTAAAGTATGTCTTTCTTTATGTTTTTTGATCACCAATACCATTAGTTGTACTTAACTTGATCTAGTCTTAATCTAAAGATATTCATCTCAAGTGCGTTTTTATTTATGTTTCTGAAATCTTCTAATTACGATTGTTGATACATTCATGGAAAATATTTGAACAGATTTTTTTGTTGTATGAAAGCATTTTGATTTTGAGTGGCAAATTTGTATTAATTGTTTGAAATATAAATCTGATTTGCAGGAGAGGGCTTACTGATGAACTAGGTGCTGAGGCTATGATGATGGATGCACTAGAGAAAGTGGAGAAAGAAATCAAGAAGCCACTTATGAGGAATGACAAGAAGGGGATGGCTCTCCTCACAGAAGAATTCAACAAGATAAACCAAAAGTAAGCTTTTACTGTTAAGAAAAATAAGATTATCCTGAAGAATATTATCTAGTTCAGTTGTTACTGAACCAGGATCGAACCTTTCTGAACTGAAACTTGGAACCTCCTAGCATCAAAGACCATACAGACTTTGGATCCTGTCTTTTTACAGTTCATCAGTGTGGTTCTATGTAACACTATAGTTGGCAAAATGATGGGTCTTGCAGGTTGTGTAACAAGACAATATGTGTTGGTCAGGTTGACCTACAACACTTTTTTATTAATAATGTGTGTTAAGTGTGATTACAAAGCCTATATTGTTTCAACAGTAATATACTTCTTTTAATAAAGCGATTTAGGAGGTATAATTGAATATAAAACTACGGGTGACTTTTGATCTGTTTGGTCCATTCCTATTAACAACTTCTTAGTTTACTTATGAAAGAAACTGTAATGTGAATCAACTTATAAGTAAATGGATTGAAACAGACACCACTATCCTAGACCAAACACTGAAACAGGGTTTCTGAGTTTGAATTGCTTACTGTTTGGGTTGTTTGTTTTGAATTACTTTTAATTGATTCATATATGCATGTGATATGAACCCACTGTTGGGTCAGGGTCAATCTGGGTCAGATCTGACACGGTTGTGGCTAAATGGAGGGAAAAGTATGAATTGTGAAGGTTTGGGGGAGTGATCCATGATTTCTGGAGAAGACCAGTCCCTAAACTGCTTTGATTTTAGTTTAAATATTAGGTTTTCTGCATTTTTTATTTTGGTTGTTTTTAATACTTTGATTAAGTCATTAAGGTTACATCCTTTTTTGCTTCTGTTTTAATCAAGCTGACTGTTTTTGTTTCTATCAGTAAAGCTTTTTAATCGTTCTTAACATCTCTAATATGATAACTTGTAGTAGATTCATATATACATGCTTTTAAAATATTGATCTTGTAAAAAGGCAAGGAAAAAATTGAATCCTGATTGAAATATCTAACTTCTTCTCTATTGGATCATGTCAAGTACTTGACTTTCCAGCAGACTTCACCATACTGTTTCGACAAGTGAACAGTAAACATTGTTGACCAGCATTTAAATTTGAATAAAGTCAATATTTATGGTGTTTGTCTACACTGTCTTAGGCTTGGCATACGCAAGGAAGAATTGCCTAAATATGAAGAAGCATTGGAGAAAAAAATTGCTAAAGCACAACTGGAAGAGCTGAAGAAGGATGCTCTTGAAGCTATGGAAACACAAAAGAAAAGGTATGTTTTCTGTTTCCACTAAAATTGCTATATTTAATCAGATGCTACTTTAGGTTAAAATAGTTAGTTAAATATCTGAAGTACCATCTACTAGAGAAAAGAAGTGAAATTTTCTGAACCCACATTACTAGTTTCAATTTATTAGAATGATGACGATGACTAAAAGGTATTGGCATCTTCGACTTGAGTCAAAGCCTGGGCTGAGTAGGGTTTTATCCTGGCTCTTCACATGATTAGCCGGGTTGGGGCTTGGCTTGCGGCTTTCTGAGCTTAGAAGCTTGAGTCTGAATTCTCAACATCGGCTGGGTCCATATTCTTTTGACCTAATCTAAGACTTTTATCTTCATTTCACATATCCTCTGTTTTTTACCCTTGATAATGTGTATTAATTATTATCACAACAGAAGCATCCAAACGTTTTCTTTTGCAACCTGTTTGGTTACAACTGATTACTTGATAGTTGATATTCTGATTATTTTGTATTATATAATCGCTTACATGACAATGATCCAAACATCCCCTGAAGGCTAAGTTTAATCTACCACAGAAAAATTGCACTGCATTTTGTTTTAGTCTCAGCTCATATATGTAGGCTCATCATCAAGCTGCAAACATCAAAATGTCTCTACTTTTCAGATTTGCTAAAATATAAGATAGCACTTCGGCACTTCCCATGTGGCTTCATGATATGAATTGGAGTAGCAAATTCTATTTTTGTTTGTTTTCTTAATTTACAAATTACAAATTTGGAAAATATCTGCAGGGAAGAGTTCAATGATGAGGAAATGCCTGAGGTGAAGTCTCTGGATATACGAAACATGCTCTGAAGTCTGAAACTTAATCAAGGGAGTTTGCTTCAATAATTAATCTGCTCATTTCGGCTATTATGAGTTTCTCGTCAAGTTTGATGTAAACGATAACGCTGACAAAATACTGTTGTTTCTGTATCAAATCAAAGAGTTGTTGGATCCATGAATAAATGTTTGATTTTTTGAAGCTCTAATTTCTCACTTGCAGGTGCAACTCCTTAACTTTGTTATATATCATATTCTCAATTGAATGATTTTCATCGGGTATGAAATATCTAGTCTTTATATCTAAGAAAAATGGTGGCAAATAAAAAAAAGAATTGAATTGTAGTTCTCAACCTATTTCTTCTTTTGTGATGAGCTGAAGGGCTATGGTTTGTTCTTCGCCATGATGACACAACTGAATTTGAGAGAAATATAACTCAATGAAGATAAATTCGTGATTTTCATTACACAGTATCAAGTATTCTCCTCTAATGACTCAACTAACATTAACGACTTGATTAATTAGACGGCTAAAGGTTACAGTAAGACTTATCATCTTACAACAATTAGCTATGACCTTTTTCTATTTATAACATGAGACAATACCCATTCCTTAACCGATTTCTTGACCCCAAGAATAAATATCAGCAAGGCGAAGTTGTGTTTTGTCTAAAAATTCTCAATAGCCTATTCCATAGGCTCACCAGCATGTACACTAGAACAATTTGATACATGATGAGGTTTATATACAAGAATAGTGTATGCATTACAACGGTTATGTTTGTGATGTGTACAACTTTAGTCATTGACATGCCAAACTTCAAAATAGATGTGTTAATGGAAAACAAAGTTTCGTAGTTAGTGCATAGCTTTTGAGGTTTTACTTCACTTGGGTAGCATTTTCATACAATTTGTTTATTCTATTGAACAATAGAAATGAAACTAATAATTAAAATGTGTTTGGATTTGAGTCATGTAACACATCTTTTGCAATAAAACAATGATCACCTCTTTTTAATCTCATCAAGTATAGTAGGGATCACCAATAACTTAGAGATCACCTTGCAAAGTCCCTTAATATTAGTAAGAATCATCACTTAGAAATCAACACAAGTATGAATTTGAATATTACAATAAGCCTCACCAAACACTTTTATCTTGCTATTTTTTTAATCTTTACTTCTAACTCGCAAAGTGTTCAAAGATCTTAGAGATCACTTAAGCTCAAGCTTTAGAATACAAGAAGTTGATTCAAGCCTGAGTAGATAATTTAATAGAATGAAAATTTCGCTTTACGGAAAGTGTACCTAATATTCAAGACATATCTATGAGTGATCAATGCTCAAAGTGTGCTCCTTGTGCCAACAATTGACTTCTTTTTTTCTTGAGATTCGTCTGTTTCTTTAGTTTTTGAAGCACTTTTTCAAACTATTTACGTTGATATTTTACAAAACACAAAAGTTGAACCTAATTTCAAAGTGAACCATATACCAAGCCCAAATTGTTGATGTTGGGAAGTTGTTATGTCCTGACTTGTTTACTTGTAAATCATTAAGTACAAGTGCTGAAAAAATTCAAAAGGGAAAATGCATTTCTAGTGTTGAATCACAAGTCTACCTTAAGGCAAATCAAAGACCCTTGAAAGCCCTTCAAAGGGCTCGGGATCTTTAAAACTACACCGGATCAAAAGCCCTGTTGATGAGAGATTGTTGGTCAACTATCAACCAGCAACTTAAAGGCTTGTTACAAGAGCATGAAGAGTTTGTTGGAATGCCATAAAATGATGTTTACGCATGGCAATCATTCGTAATGAATTATGTAACCCCACTGCCATCATGTAACGACCTTGTTCATTGAGCTAAAGTGCTTGAAAGGTATTTTGAAGAGTATGAGGAGCAAAAACTAAAACAATCTCTCCTGCAAACAAATAGATTCTCTCTAGAATTTATTTAATTTTATTCGATATAGTTCTTTATCACTTTGTAATCACTACAGTTATATAAAAATAGATGATTACATATATACCTAACAAATTGATTTGTGTTTACACAATTTGAGTTGTTGAAATCAATTATCGCTTATTGAACTTAATTGTATCATAGCAGTTAGAATAACTAATATTCAAGATCTCTACTTATATCATGCAATCTCTGCGTCTACAAAACCAACACTCATGAAGTTTAGGAGTGCTAAAGACATCAAACAAGACAATATAATTGAGAAGATCAAATCTCTACTTATCATGGCCATTCCAAATAATATACTCCAATATGCGGATTCCTGCGATTCTGCAAAAGAAATATGAGATGAACTGGAAAATCTGTTTGGAGGAACAAAGACAAACAACAAAAGAATCAGCATATAAAACATATATTTGTCCTCATAAACAAGCTCAAGAGGAACAATGTCACATGTATTGAGAAGAAAATCAAATTCCTCAAGAGTTCACCAAAAGAAAAGAAGTATTTATTCATTACCCTCCAGGCAACTCAAGATCTTTAGGAGATGTCTCAAGATTCATAGATCATTGAGCATTAAAATCTATGAGAAATCCTCCAGCTTTGATCTCTGATACAACAACAGTGTGAGAACTCAAGAAGATCAGAAGACAAAAGCCCCAAAGGAAAGAAGACGTGGATTACGTCTAGTACTTTAGGGTCTAAAAAGAAATAATCTAGAACATAGTATGCGTGTATTTGCAAACACACATTAAATATGAATACAAATTTTACATGTTCCCATTAAAGCTAATAGGTCAGACAATACTCATCATTAATCCTGGATATTTCATATGAGTGAGTTAAGGGTATCTACAATGGAATCTATAGCATCAGGGGGGCTTTTAGTGGCAGCAAAGGGTAAATGTTTTGGGGCTTCAGCTCTGTCAAAGTAAAAGCCACCAGAGACTAGCTTTTCTTTCGGTTGCAGAGCTAACCAAATAACAGTATCTGCGCCTTCATCGCTCGTCCTTAGTTTCCCTTCAAATCTGAAATTACATTCACACCAAAATGAGTGAACTATAATCATACAGGGTGATTGACTTCCTAAACCGTCATATTCGAAGTGTAGTTTTGGAGGTTTTGTGCTACATGGCTTTTTATTATAAGAAGTTGCTGACTTGGCATTTTTCAGCACTAAAATTGATGACTTGGCACAGATATAGACACAGCGTCCCTCCAAATTGGAAACCCTAAAAACAACCTCTTACGGCAAACCCATTACCCATCAATAACCCCTTCTGAAACCACCACTGACCCAAATTGACACCCGCAAACCACTAGTTTCAGTTTCACAAACAATCTAAGAAAATGTATCTCTATTTGGTTTCATAAACGATTCTTTTGTGTTTGTATTTGTGTTACGGTTAGCAACAGTATTCTTAGAATGAATATATAATAAAATATGTAAATCAAACTGGAAGTAAAATTAAAGTTAAAATAAAACATGGCCGTCAACAAATTTAATTGATAAAAACTGCCATATCAGTGTAGTGAACCGATTAAAAAAAAGCTGCATCAGCACAAAACCTCCGAGTTAGCATTTCACCAGGTTTTGGTTGTTGAATTACTACAATGTTGAAACACTTAAAATGTAAAATGACTTTTTTGTACAAAAAAACTATATGCATTATTCAGGTACATTTGTGAGCATATGTGGCTACTACGCACCATTATCCCATTATTAATATGGTAGTGAATAGGGTGTAAAGTGTAAACGAGCCAAGCTGCAATTGAGCTACTTAAAATTGGCTTAATAAAAGCTAGAACTCAGCCGAGCTTAAACGAGCTAGAACCTAAATTTGAACAAATATAATACGCGATGAGCTTGAGCTGAAAGCACGATCCAAGCTCGGGAATGAGCTGAGCTCAAGCTTTCTGAAGGTAAACAAATTGAGCTCGAGCTCTTAGACAGTAAACAAGTTGAGCTCGAGCTTAAGCTAGCTTGGACTAGGATCAGCTTGTTTACACTCTTGGTAGTGCAAACCCTTGTAGGGAATCCAAGATCCGCCACTACTAAAGTACAATGGTTTGATAAGTCAAATTTAGAACAAAGAAATGTTGGATTGATATGTAAATATCGAGACGCAATAAACCTTGTATGGTTAGGAATATAAAAATTGGAAAGCAAGACATACGATTTTGAAAAACTAGGCAGACTCTTGGCAACTCCAGGTGTTTCAGCCCATCCAGGGTGCATCGCGTAGAACCCGATCCCTTTGTCACCATACTTTTTAGCCCATTTTTCAGTCAATGCTACCTACAACAACAAATACATGTCCAGCATCTGAAATGTAAGTTGCTTTTTTTTCTTCCATTTTATGCAATATACCTTAATTTATATAACAAATACCTTTAACCTTTTTAGAAATAAAATACAAATCTATCCTGCTATTTTGCAAGAAAAGATGGAAGTATGTTTCCTAAATGGAGTCAATACATACAGGTTGCTATTTTCAGTAAATAGTAGTAAGTTGCCTAGTATGAGGATATAACAAATCCAGTTGCTAGTTCATGGATTGCCTTAAAGTTTATACAAATAACGAATTAAACAAGATTTCATGGGTAGATTATATGAATCTTATATTTATGAAATAAAAGCGGCTCTCTATATTGATAGCAATTCAAATAAGAATCTGATTCACTAAAGTGATTCACCGGGTTTACAATTTCAGCAACTATGGTGGTTGGCAAAAGAGGTGAAAATTTTGACCCTTTTACAATCTCTTACGCATGCATAAATTTTGGTTATGTTTTGATCTTAAACAGGCCAAACAAAAAAATTTAACTCAAAGGAGAATGACGAGTGAAATGAGTGGGAACACATTTATAATTGCACAAAGTATTTTTACTGCATTCTGTTTAAAGATTTAGATTTACTACTGCAGCATTATCCTTTTAGTACTCGTAATTAAAGCATTACCTATCTCCACAAAATAATAATAATATTAAAGATGGACAAAAATGAGTTTAAGGGTCAACCTGAATTGTTTTGACCAGTCATCCAATGATCCCGCCCACCAATTTCTTGCCACCCTTTTTTTTAAACATCAACATATAGATTATCTAGGATAAGATGGGCAACACTAGATAATCCAGGATAACTTCCCACCCCCAAGAATTGAACCCACAACCTTTAGTTGGAGTGAGATCACCACTCTTCACTCCTACCTATTTACCATTACACTTTATGCGTTTCTGTTTTTTCTCTCCCTTTTTTTGTTTTATATTTCGTGGTACGAAAGAATATTAGTATCATCGAGACCAGATATGAAGATATGATACCTGTACACGTTTGTTGCGAGCATACTGTTCGGCTCCATTAAATGCACCACGGTTATTCTGCATCAGAATGAATTCATCACACTGGATAAGTGGATGTCATATTTCATTTGCAGGTCTCAGATAAATGTATACTGGACCTGAAAGATGTACAGAAAAAAGAATATAAATGGAACCTAAATAATTTCTATGAACCTGCAAGTCTGTAGTCAAGGGAGCTGTGTACATTCCACCCGAAGATACTGTAATAACACGGGCATCAGGTTGAGATTTCTCAAGTAATGGAAGCATTAGCTCTGTCATGCCATAAGTCCCTAGAACGTTGACAGCGAAATTCAATTCGTATCTGTTTTTTTTAATTGAAAAAAATCGAAATGATATTGTCAGTTAAGTCGCTATAACTGGAGTAAGGTTTGTGAAAGGGAAAAAGAATGGGTACCCTTCAGATGTCGTTACTCTTGTGTTCTCAAGTAAGCCAGCATTGTTAACCTAAAAGAAACCAGGTTAGGCTATATTCGATAATACTAAATGAACAAGAATTCATTTAACAAAAAGTACAAGTTATTGTGAATCGAAGGCAGTAAAAAATAATCATTTTAACCTCGTGTAGTTGGTGCTACATGAAATATGACTCTTTAACAAGGGTTCTGAATTAATATAGAATCCAAACGAAAAATGTAAAAAGAAAAAGAATAAACAACTGAACAGATTTATATTCCAAATAAAAGTTTTAAATTGGGTTTTTGGACTAAGTGAGCAAAACTAATGATCAGAGAGCCTAAACTAGTTGATACTTTTTGAATATGGAAAATGAAAACTGCTCACTGAACTATTTAAAGCTTACATGTTTAGTCCGATGAATTTCAATTTACACATTTTTGTCCTAAAAGGGACATCTGTTAACATTATATCATCTATATTAAACTATTTGAGCTCAGAAGTTGTACAAATGGCCAGATGTTAAAAGATTTCAAATTAAGTACCTAACTGCAAAAGTAGAGGTCAACGGCTTAAAATGCAAGTTTTAGAATAGTCCAGGTACTATACTGTAACTCAACCAAATCCTACTTGCATTCAATTTTTTACTTCTGTTACCAAATCAGTTTTTATCAAATTCATTTTCTAAAGAACTACAAAATCTGGAGTCAAAAGCCAATCCATTATTTACTCCAAGATCCAGGGAGAAGGATGATGTAAATGCTCGAAAATTATTGATCATTTTAGATATGATCATAGTAGTGATGATAGAAACCAATAATGTAACTTCCAAATTTAAAGTTAACTAAGGATCCCCGTGGATGAAAATTGCACACATGAAAGCTGTTTGATCTAAATTACTTGGTTGTCTTGTGTGCTACAGTAGAACACAAATTTGAAATACAAACACCAAAATTTTATTTGGGGGTGGGTTGGTAAAGAGGGTTACCAGCACATGAACGGGAATATCCTTTTCCTTAAATCTGGAAGAAAAAGACTTGATATCATGGACAGAAGAAAGATCACAGACCTACAAGCAATATATAAGACGGTTCTTAAATGCTAAATACATTTCCAGGTAATCAATTCGCATAACAAGTACTGTAAGTAAAATGCTGGGAGTTGGAAGGGTAAAAAGTGTTAATTTCACAACACATTTAATCGTGTCTATAATATAGGGGTGTAAGATGGGCCTTGTTTGTGGGCTGCCATGTTGAAACGAAAGATTTGACATGAACATGAACCCCAAAATCGTGTCTGGCATATGGACCCAAGCATTACATAAATGAGTTTTCATGAGTTGACACGAAAGCAATGCGTTTAACCTAACATTTTTTCTTTGTTTATTAATACTCTAAAATTATATTACAGCCAAAAATACATATTCAAATAAAATAATTATGTTTAAACTATTAAACTTGATGCTCCTTCTCTTTATCTCTAATTCTTGCAGAAAATACCCAATCAGTTTAAGTTATGAAAGAAACCATATTTTAAAAAGGTATGAAGTAAACAGGTTAAACAATTAAACCAACAAACCCATCGGGTCAAACCGAAAACAACCCATTTAGCTAAAAGTGTTGCCGATTATGACTTGAAAGGAACCCAAACCTATTTAGATTAAACCCGAACCCATGAATTTTGTGTTAGTATTGTATCGTGTTTGCATGTCATGGCATAACTTCACACCCCTATATATCTAGTTGTTTAGTTCAAAAGTAACAATATTGTTTAGCGGCGACTTAGCACATGAAAACCCTTTCGATACTTATTTTTAAAGGATGCATGGCACCATAAAGATAAAAGTAAGAGCCTAAAACCATACCTCCAAGTAAACGTTTTGGTTACCGGTGCTTGATTGAATTTTGGAGACAGCATCTTCTCCCCTTTCCTTATTTCGACAAACCATATACACCGTTGCTCCTCTGGTATTGGAATAAAAACAATAGAGGAAACATTTGAGAATCCATGCAAAATACTCTATCCCTCCCAAAAAAATTTGAACTCTTGACTTTAACAAGTTCAACTATAATACCTTCTCAATTCATATTGACATAGTTTCTTTAGAAATTTTCCAATTCTTGTATACTTTGGATAGTTACACATGGTAATCAAAGTTATCGAAGAAATATATTTTTAGCCAATTTTCAATACATGTTATTTAGAAAAGGTACAAAATTTTAAATTAGATAGAACACCTTGATGCAAGACCATGGGCAGTGGCATAACCGATTCCAGAATTAGCTCCGGTTACTATACAATTCTTTCCATCTATACGTCTTTCCATATCTTCTGGATTGAAATTCTTTGAGTGCTCCCTGGAAATTGAAACAAACCACAATTATGTGCCAAATCACAAATTATAGTTTAAAAACACCAAAATAACGATGAAGACATAAAGCAAGTCATAAACCCTAGCATTCAAACACTAAATCCTAGCAAGTGAAACAAAAATCAAGATCAAGATGCATATACATTCATAAATAGTCGTATTGGAACACTAAAATATAGGCAACTTAAACAAAAAAACCATGATGAAGCTACAAACTGATAGACATCGACTCAAGAATTCTAATTTTGAAACACTAAAAACAAAAGCTTTTGGAGGGGATTATGATCATAACTCATAAACACGAAAACTAAGCATGTATTCCTGTTCACATAAATCATACCGACCATACTTGAAATTGAAGAACATGTCACCATCAACTTCCCAGTGTATACATCTAGCCATTTGGGTTAAAATACAAAACAATGACACCCAAATTTGCCTTATTTCTAATTTGTTCACAAAATTTTGAGAATCACCAAGAACAGATTATTATGATAGGTGTCACAGGTCATAACTTGTAACTAATTAACCGCATCCATATGACTCCTAAGGCACCATTTTGGGAAATAAAAGTTTTTATTTTAATCATCATCAAAATTCTTAGACCAAATTGCAAATCAGGAAAAACTTGGTTACTATCATTTGCAAGTATCCCTGTTTATTTGACCAAATTTTACGGATAACAAGCAGAAACTTGTGGAGATCAGTAATTAAATAATAATAAACTGAACGAAAATCAAATCCCTCGTTCACCATACACAAAACATCAAGGGTGTGGGTTACTCACAAGAAGCCAGACTTGGTGAAATTGAGGTACCCATAAACCCCGAAAGCAGTCGATCTCCACGCCTGTGAATAATCAAATCAAATGCACAAAAAGCAGAAGAACAAACCCATCAACCAATTTCATCAACAATGCAAAACTGATGGAAAATTGACATTAAACGAGAAGCTTGGGGGGATCGAATTGGACCTTGACGAGGAACATTGCAAGTGATTGAAGTGAGAATCGGATGTGAATTCGCAGCGAGGTTTACGGTGGTGCTGATCGCATATGATTATGATACTAGCTCCTAGATTGTTGGTGTTCATGAGAAGATATAACAAGAATTTGGATTGTTGAACAAGTGTTTGCAATTGAATATCGAGGGCCACGAACACCTTCATTTCACCACACATTCATCACCAATCTCATGTCCTCTTTTAAGGTTTTAGCCCCACCCCTTAATAATGGAGTAAGCCTCCGGATTGCTTATTTAAATTTTCTTCTTATTTTTTTTAAAAAGAGTTTTAAAAAAATAAATTTTGTCTCAAAGTTTATTTTCTACTTACATTTTTATTTTCATCCAAAGTTCTTTTATATTCTTTCAACTTATCTTCTTTTTAAAAGTTAAATTTTTTTTTCTATAAGCAATCTCAAACATCCACTTAGAGTAGAGTCGACTATTATTGCATGTAAATTGTGTTTTTTGATTTTCTTTAAGGAAATAAATGATGGGTTTTGTCACATGTAAAACACTTAGTTTAACCATTTAAACTATGAAAACGCAGCGGAATAAGAGGTTTAACATATGATTTATAATTTGAAAATTTTTGCCATATTAAACCACCAACAAAACCCAAGAATGAGGATCGAAATATATATGAAATAGTATGCTATCAAACAAGACATAACAACCATAGGGTGTTTAGAGATACAACCTTTTGTACGCAAGTTGTAGATGTATGAGATGAATGTGAAGATGTTGTTGAATGTCCAGCCCTCAAGAGAGAGAACCTCAAGCTTGTATACCCACAAGCCTAAACAAACACCTAATCTTGTTA
>BJCM01099344.1:0-27572 GCA_018326385.1 Flaveria bidentis
CAAGTAATTCTTTTTAACTTATTGAAGTGTCAAGTAATCATTTTTAACTTATTGTAGTGTCAAGTAATCATTTTTAACTTATTGTAGTGTCAAGTAATCATTTTTAACTTATTGTAGTGTCAAGTAATCTTTTTTTTGATTTGATGCACTCGCGGTTATATTCTGTTTCTTATTGTGTACTGGTTTTGGAGTAAGGCCTGGTTGGGGCTTTGCATGTAACCAACGGTAATCCGTTGAGTATTCGAAGTTAAGACTTGTGTAGCCGCAACAACGCGCGACATCAATATCTAGTTATTATTATAATATGAGATAATCACCCATTTCTCTAATCTCTCTTATTCTCTCCAAACTCCCTTCACTATAATATATGAACCTGTTAACATTCTTTCTTCATCGTCTTCAAATTTCAAGATTCTTCAGAAAGCTGTCATCGGTGATTGATTCTTGCTGAAGATCTTTTCCGATGATCCACCGGTACTTTCATTTCAAACCCTAACACCCTCTTCTAAATTTTCTTGATTTTGATTTGTTAGTTGTTGGGTCACTTTTTCAATCGCTTCTATACATCTTTCCCTTTGATATTTTCGCAATTATTTCATTGATCATTACCAATTGCCCTATACCCAAATCGAATTAAACGTGCCCTATGATAATTCGATGTTAGGGCCGATTATACGGTCAAAATTGGCGTTTTAAAGATGCTTACAGTTGCCTAAATTTAGTCAATGTTATTCCTTTCACCTTTGGAATTGTTCAAAATCTTAACTTTTTAGCTGTCAATGTATTCTGTTTATCCGATTAGACACTATATGTCTATATATTGCAAATTTTCGTTGATTGTTCATGCTAAATTGTGATATATCTGTTGTTTAATTACAGTTTGAAGCTCTCTGATTGCACAAAAACAAAGCTTTAGGTGTCAGTGTTCTGTTTTAAAGTAAGAGATGAATTCTATTTGCTGCTGTCAATGTGGTGATGACTTTGAAGAATTTCCAACTAATACCATATACAGACACTGCCTGTGCTTAAGATTCTTCTTCCACCAGTTGTTTTCTGGGGTAAGCATGATTAAATTCACAAGCTTTACATTTATCATAGCTCTTCTCTCCAATGGGGCTGATTGGATGATAACCTAATAACTTTAGGTTGATTTAGAGTTTATGGTGACAAACTAAAAGTGTTTTCTGTTTCTGGTTGGTTGATGACGTTGTTGTTGAAAACAATCATTTCCACGTGTGCCTACAGTTTACTGCCTACCTGTGGAAGTTTTTGAGTTAACCAATATAGCGAAAGTTGAGAGTTTGTTTTCGAGAAGAAGTACTATAGGAGAAACCATAAGCAATAGAAATGAACCTTAAACAGTTTTTATTCAGTTTTAGCAACCAACGTTAAATTAAGCGTAATATAGAAACCAATTTACATTTTGTCGCAGATTTTAGCATCCAACTTACATTTTATTACCGATTGTAGCAATGAATGATTTGTTGCTTATTTTCTTAAATTTAGCAGCGTGGCATGCTAGTTATTATAATATATGTATATGTGACATAGCAACGAATGATTTGTTGCTTATTTTCTTAAATTTAGCAGCGTGGCATGTTAGTTATTGTAATATATGTATATGTGACGTAGCAACGAATCATTTGTTGCTTATTTTCTTAAAGCTATTTTTTTATTACTTTTCACATAATCAACATCAGCATACGTGACGTTAGACATAGCAGTTGGTAGGGCATCAACCAGCACTAAATCAGTGATTCACATGTAAATCCGTTAAATGGTTGCTAAAAGTGGTAATAAATAACAAGTTAGTTTCTCTTTCACAGCAGTTTGTCTGACATTACCTAAGATAGATATTCAAGGAAAGTCGTCTACTATTTTTTTTATATATTAGCCATTATGGTATGGCTAATGGCTTTTAATTGGCGTTTGGTACTATATGCAGTATGGTGCATTGTTTCAGAGGATTGAAGGACTACCTGTATCATCACCTATGCAAGGAACTGCCTCATCATCAGGTGTTGGTTTTTCACTACCAACTTCTTTAAACAATGAAAATCATTCGGCTACGCGACCCTCGCCTTATGACTCTGACCCGAGATTCACACGTTTGCAACGTGGCCTAGTTCTTAGGCGTGAGAAATCAATGACCCATTTTCAAGAAGATTCACAATCTGGTATGGAATTTTTGGATTTTGCAAAAAGAAAATCTACCGATGAAGATTCTAAAAGCGGTAATTTAGAATCTTCAGAGAGATCTTTGAAAGTCAAAGCCTCAGAAGGTCTTTTCTTTGAGCAATCTTCAGACAATGAAGATGTTTGTCCAACATGTCTTGATGGTAAATTCTTTTAAATATACATTCACACACACCGATTGTAAAATTCGTTGTCTAAATTCACTGTGTTAACAAAGTTATGAAACAAAAATGCAGAGTATACTTCTGAGAATCCTAAAATAGTGACACAATGCTCCCATCATTTTCACCTTGGTTGTATATACGAATGGATGGAAAGAAGCGACACTTGTCCAATGTGTGGGAAGGTACAACCGATATAGTTATAGTCATTCAGTTAATCTGTCATTGTTATATTTGTGCTTAATAATACTTTCTTGTGTTTTCTGTCTCAGATGATGGAGTTTTTCGAAAGCCCATAGTTATTTCTGCAGTATTATGGTTAGGAAGTAAAAGAGGTTCATAGTCAGAGAAGGTCATACTGTCAATAATGCAAATTAAGTGTACTTAAAGGTAATTAAACCATGCTTATCTGATCTAATGATCTATATGTTCAACACTATGTTTTCTTTTTTTCTGTTATGATCAATAGAATGTGATTCACTTTGATGGGTTCTCCTAGATCTGTTTGGGTGAAAAATTGTACCAAAAATGAATAATGCCTAGTGATTTTTTTTTTTTTTTTTTTTTTTAAATTTGTGATTCGTATTTGGGATAAGCAGTTTATCCGATAAGCAGTCTATCATTGTTGAGTCGTCGTGTCATTGTGTGAGGGTTTAACTGTTTTCTTTATTAAGGATATAAGATGTGGAATATTTTAATGAGTTCATATAAATAAATAACAAATTGTGTGATAAACTTTTCATATTTAAGTGAGCATAGTACAAGTATATTTAACCTTTAAATATGATCATATTATAGATACCTAGAAGAATTTAGCAAATAAGAGGATATGATATAGGAGTCTAAGAGCTCTGACATTGTTATAGAGATGAATATGTGAAGTTTACAAAACGGAATCACTTATCAAAATGTGTTCTTAAAAAAATTGATAATGAAATTGTAGTTACTCAAATTAAACTATATTGTAATTTGGTGAAAATAATCATATATGGTCATTCATCATTGGCATGTTGTATGTAGTATAAGTAACCAAGTACCAAGCTAAATTTTCGGTAAATCAGTGATGATTTTTATTTTTATAAGTAATTATTAGTTAAAAAAATCTTAGTTGGTGAACTACTTGCTATTTATGAGAAAAAAATATAATCAAGTAGCAAATGGCATATTAACGTCATTGGTGAAATATTGTCTATTGAATTGAGGTTTGCTTGTAGACAAGTAAATAAAGGTAAAAACTAATTTATTTGTGATAATGATAGCGCTTTTAAAAAGTAAAAAGTATAACATGTGAGAATGATTGAAAGACACGACTAGATTTTTTTAAACGGTAAATATGTTATCTTGATCGGACTCACCTCAGAAGGAAACTCATTGTTAAAAAAAACTCACTGATTTTGATAATGCACATTTTGCTCAGAATGAGCTTTAATAACCAGTTAGACTAAGAATCATTTGTAAAGACACAAATAAATGGTTTAGAATGTTATGTTTGTGATGTAAAACTAAATTATTGTGCATTTGAAATTAACGAAAGTATAGATGGTTTAGAAAGTTATGTTTGTGATATAAAACAAATTTTTAATAAATGTATTTAGAATACAGAACTACCATATTAATCCTCCTCATAAGTTAGTCAATTTAAACACTCAAAAATGAAACAACATATTAAAATTCTTAAAAAGTATTTCCAATATTATTTGCTTAAAGATCATATGAATTATATCCACATACTCCACAGATTTATACCATGACACGTAGATCCAAGCTAAAATCCAAAAGAAAACAAGCTGGAGCTACATATATGGCCTTCTCTCTCAACCCCATTTGGCATTTGCTTAATCATGTGATTCTATTATATATTTCTTTTTAATATTTAGATTCGATCCCCTATATTTACAATTTTACACATTGTTAAACACTAAACCACTACAATTTTCCATCAACTCCTTTAACCTACATGATATTCTTCAATTCTTTAAAGATCAAAGTTGCAAACTATATCACCACTTGTCTATAGTTTTTCGTTAGGTGTTCATTAACAATACATCTATTGAATCATCATCATACCTTTCAAAACATCAAATCAAAAGCATTTTTCTTAAAGTGAACGTTACTAGTGTGACAAGTAAAACCAGAGGCGTACATTTGAGGACCCATTTTGTTATTTCAGGTGCACAATAGCATCTTTTTTTAACGGGTTAAAACTTAAAAACATATTTCCCCTTTTAAAACTCTTTAATTGCATATATACTCAAGCAAAAATTTTAAATGCATATATCCCCTTACAAAACCTCAAAATTGTCAAATTTACTCATTTTCATTAAAAGTTATTTATATAATGGCTAATTTGCCTTTAATTTTATTAAAATTTCATAATTGGCAAATTTCTCCTATCCAACCTTATGAACAACAAATAAATTAAAAGCATATTTCCTCCTCTAAAATTCTTTAATGACATATATATATCCATGTATAAGTTCTTATTAATTTTTTTGAAAGGGTAATATTGTCACAACAATAATTTGGGTATATATGCAATTAAAGTTTTTGTTTGAGTATATATGCATTTTACGAATGTTTACAAGGGTATATATACAATTGATTCTTTTTTAGTAGATCACTCGGACTACCTATTCATTTCTTAGTTGGGATCGCATCCCATCCGGCTCATGAGAAAACTCAATGCTGAAAAAATCATATGGCTTACGGGTATCTTAGTTTAACGGAGGGAAAGAAATGTACAGGAACATGTGATTAGTGACTGAATCCGGATCAAAGTTCCACATGTTTCAAGATTAGCCCATAGAAAAATCCCTTACAAAAACACTATTTAAACACCCTTAAACTCACACTAATCTAAGTGCATCACTGTCTCTCCGCCACTCTCTCCTTCATCACACCAGGTTGATTCTTTATTTCCCTTTCATTTTTCAAGATTCACAATCTTTAACATCAATCACCATCTTCATATTCATCTTCAACAATTCTCTACTAATCTTCAATTCTTTCTCTCAGATCCAATGGAATTAGATCCCAAGTTGATCAATGTCGTCACCCTCCTAATCGCCACCGTAATCGCTGCTAAAATTATCGCCACCTTCTTAATCCCCAGATCCCGTAAACGCCTACCGCCGGTGGTCAAATCACGGCCCTTCATCGGTGGTCTTCTGCGGTTCATGAAAGGACCCATTGTGATGCTCAAACAAGAGTACCCTAAATTGGGTAGTGTTTTTACACTCAATTTGTTGAACAAAAACATCACTTTCTTGATCGGACCTGAGGTTTCAGCTCATTTCTTTAAGGCTTCTGAATCGGATCTGAGTCAACAAGAGGTTTATCAGTTCAATGTGCCGACGTTTGGCCCAGGCGTTGTGTTCGATGTTGATTATTCTGTACGACAGGAGCAGTTTAGGTTCTTTACTGAGGCTCTTAGAGTCAATAAGCTTAAAGGGTATGTTGATCAGATGGTGTTTGAAGCTGAGGTAATTCGATTTCTTGATCTGTTATTTGAATTTGCATCTTGAATCTTAATTATAATTAGTTGAATGTTGAATGAAGTTTAGGATATAGGTACACCACTGACATACTAACCACACGCCACTGACATAACATACTTGTAAAGAGCATAATGTTATATACTGAGTGTATGAGGTGTAAGAAGTATGAGTTGGTATTCTTACAGATCATACAGGCCCTATGATGTGTTTGACTGAAGTGGCTTATGTGACAGCACACACTAGTGTCAAAGGTCACTTGGGTCGTATGACCCTTTTTCGCCATCTATACGGCTTGTGTGGCGAACGGGGGTGTGGTGTGGTGTACTTAAAAATCATACGCGCCTTATGATTTGTTCAACTGGCATATTCACAGAGGACACCACTGTTATAGGGTATACAGGCGTATGACCCTTTTTCGCCATCTATACAGCCCGTATGGCGATTGGGGTTGGTGTATGGTGTTCTTACATATCATACGCGCCTTATGGTTTGTTTGACTGATACACTCACACAGTGCTCACCGCTATCCGTACGACCTGTATGACGATTTGAGTTGGTGTATGTACAGAAGCACCCTTAAGAATAAGATTACAACTTACAAGAAGCTGATATGTTTCTTTATTTTGTGATTTGTAGGAATATTTCTCCAAATGGGGTGACAGTGGTGAAGTGGATCTAAAGCATGAACTAGAAAACCTAATCATTCTTACAGCAAGTAGATGCTTATTAGGTGAAGAAGTTCGTAACAAGCTGTTTGATGATGTATCTGCTCTGTTTCATGATCTTGACAATGGTATGCAGCCCATCAGTGTCATATTCCCCTATCTTCCGATCCCTGCCCACCGTCGTCGTGACAAAGCCCGGAAGAAACTTGCTGACATTTTTTCCACCATCATAAACTCCCGAAAACAAAGTGGGAAATCCGAAAACGACATGTTGCAGTGCTTTATTGATTCAAAATACAAAAATGGGCGCCCCACGACTGAGTCTGAAGTCACTGGACTTCTCATTGCTGCCTTATTTGCTGGTCAGCACACGAGTTCTATAACCTCTGTGTGGACCGGAGCTTACCTCCTCTGCAACCAGAAACACATGGCTGCTGTCATTAATGAACAACAAAACCTCATGAAGACACACGGGGACAAAGTTGATCATGATATTTTGTCAGAGATGAATGTGTTATACAGATGTATTAAAGAAGCTTTGAGACTCCACCCTCCATTGATCATGCTTTTACGAAGCTCTCACTGTGATTTCACTGTCACTACAAAAGAAGGGAAAGATTATGACATTCCAAAGGGCCACATAGTCGCCACATCACCTGCTTTCGCCAACCGGCTGTCACATGTTTTTAAAGATCCTGACACTTATGACCCTGATAGATTTGGGCCGGGTAGAGAGGAAGATAAAGCTTCAGGAGCCTTTTCATACATTTCATTTGGTGGTGGCAGACATGGTTGTTTGGGAGAACCCTTTGCTTATTTGCAGATTAAAGCAATCTGGAGCCATTTGTTGAGGAACTTTGAGCTGGAGTTGGTTTCCCCCTTTCCTGAGACGGATTGGAACGCGATGGTGGTTGGTGTCAAAGGGAAAGTCATGGTTCGTTATAAGCGAAAAGTATTGCAATGTTAACAGGTGTGGCACTCTTGTTTTGTCTCTTTACCTAGTTCTAGTGTGCTAAGGTTGTCAGTGTTGATGTTTTTGGATTGATTTGTGTATTTTGCATAATTTGAAGGTTCAGAACCTTAAATTTTCTGTTAATGGGAATGTCTAGCGAATGATTCTATGTTCCAAGATAAACTGAATGATGCATTCGCTACATCAAACTTTCTTCCCGTATCTTATTTTCTTTTATTCATCTTGTGTGGATGCTTTGTTCATTGACTTGTTTTATTATCTGCATTAGACATGTTAAGATGGTGTTTGTTATGTAGAAAACATAAGTGATGAGTGATGACGTACAGAACGATTGGCATACCACAACAGTGCCTTCTGCTATTGGCATTATGTCATCTGCTGCTCTCAGATCCTGCATATTCTGAGTTTTTGAACTAAAACAGATAACTATAGCAAAAAAATGACAAAAAGATAGAGAAGTAAAAGAAACTACGAGCTATCCTCCCAGGAAACAAACTTGTATAGCAGGCAAGCTGGTCTCAGCATACTCCGGATGCTTCATTTTTGCTTTTCGATAACCTTTTCCTTCCAAGGGTGCACTGTAATTGCACTCATTTTCTGTAAAATGAAAAATCAAAAACTTTTCAGCCCCATGTAAAAGTTACGATTATTCTGTACACAGATGTGCTGTAGTGCATACTCAGAGATAACTAATGATGACAGTGCATACGCTCTATAGATTGCATTTTGAAAGTGATCATGTGACAATGGCTGCAGGAGTTGATGTTAGGATGTGCTTCAGTTCTTTGAAAGTGTGATAATCTGCTAACTATGAGTGTTTGAGTATTTGGCAAAATCTGATAATTTACTTGTAAAATGACGTTTAAAGTAATCAGATAACTAGAATCAGTTTTGTCACAGCTACTCCTATATGGCCCTCAAATACCTACATAATCCGAATTGGTTTCATGATACCCAAACACTAGAGTATGATCGATCTTGTCATGTATGTATATCTTTTAACCATAGAATTTGATATCACACAACTGATGAGACTATAGCAGGTATAGCATAACCATCTACACTACACATTTCTAACTAAGCACAAATTTGTGTCCGCAAAGTTAATTAACCACAATGTAGATGATAAAATTTTCACCAAATAAAAGGGAGATAAAGATTATTATCAGCAAAATTAGATGCCACAGCAACTCCATCTTATTTCCACATGACATCGCTAATACGCCACAGAAGACAACCATTTTCATCAATCAGTTTAGATGATTTAGCATCATGCAATGAACCCAATTCATTTGTATGACAGCAGATAGAAAAACATTTACCAACGAATTATAAAAGATAAACCAAAAGTTTGAATAATGAAATCAAGTTATCAACCACATAAAGAAGAGGAAACATGGGTGTGTTGTAGAAGTGGGGATGATGTAGTTTGGTCGTGCACATGTTGCTGTGAGATCAGAGGCTGCACCCAATTTAGGTTTTATAGTTTTCCACGAAGTTTAAAGATTTACAGAATTAAAGAGGGCAAACCCGATGCACAAGACTCTTGCATGCGTAGGGTCCTAGTGTTATTGGGCCACTATAGATCTAATGTATGCTTCATTATCCTGCATTTTCGTAGAGTCTATTTTCACGACGCGCACAGTAGACCTCCGGATCACATTGCATATCAATGTCCTAGTAACAATAACGAATTCTTAAGGGTAGCTGCAACTACAACCCCCAACACCATTTATTAGCATAACACAGTGATTTTCACCTGTTACTAGGCAGGAAAACATCAATATTAAGAGGGAAAGATAACGGCCATAGCCTGATTTGCATAACTGGAAAACATTAACATTAACAGTGATTTACTATCTCTCTGATCATGCATTTTCTCAAGGAGTCAAAAAAGCAGAGGCTTGACCATGTAACAGTAGTTTTGTGGCTATATAGGTTATAAAGACACAATCTTTAAACAACCACAAAGGAAAAAGGAAAATTTTGTTCCAAGTCTTAAATGCCAGCCGTAGCTTTCACAGTTTCACTTGATATGGATGGTTTTTAAAAATGACAATCACACATACTCATCTAATCCTATTCCTATATATACATCATTATCAAGACTCAAACCCTCAACCTCATAAAAAGAGACACCATCGTATACACACCTGTTACTATTAGACTAAAAGCCTTTGGTATTTGATATGGATGGTTGGTTAAAATTTTGTATATCCAATATGATTGAAAATCACAATAATCATGTAATTAGTTTTAAAACAAAATTAAAAACAGCCAAAAACATTAATTAATATTTGTTTTCATTTCATAAAGATCAACTGTAGCTAGATTTTATTGATACCCTCAAACTCAAAAAAAACACCATCGCATGTAAGGATAAGATATAAAACCCAAAAAGCAATCATCATTGATTCATTTCACTACTCTTCACTTGCAAACTCCCATTACACAATCTTTCATTCACTTACACAACCATTCTTTATTATCTTTCAAGTCTGTTGATGCAAATCAAATACTGTAAATGCATATTACAGTCTACAGGTTGACCAATTTCAGAGAATTAGCCTTCTCTTGCAGACTATCAAGCAGGCTGTCAAAGCTTTTCTTGAAAGAATCGACTCCTTCAAGCTCCAGCTGGGACCCCACGTAGCTCCAATCGATCCCCAATTTCTCCAATGCACTGTAAATTCCTTCAGCTTCTGATACATTTGAATCAATTGTCCTCCCAACTGTGCCATGGTCAATAAATGCTTGCAGAGCTTGATCAGGCATGGTTGACACCTAATCAAGAAGATTAACACAACACATTAACATTTGGTGCCCGCTAGGCACAGGTGGCAAGATCGACGGGTCAAGCAGGTTAGTTAACATGACAAAGTAGTTCTGGATCAAAGTGTCAATGTATCTTAGAGTTCTTATGAATGATTAGCTTGTCAACTATGGTTTACACTAATTATACTATTTCAATAGTAATCCAAATTTTAGAATAAGATGATTAGAAAAATTATGCATTCAAAATGAACTTTGAGACTGCTGCCCATTTCACTCATTTGATTTTTTTTATTTTAAGCTGAACTTCTATTTTTCTAGTTTCACCCATTATAGATAAAACATGACCAGAACCAAACCCATTTATAGGTATGTGGTCAAAATCACCAATTCTAAAGAAAGTACACATTGACACAAACCCATGAACATTTTGTAAGCACTAGGTAGAGGTGGCAACAGGCGAGATGGGTGGGTTGGGTAACTTGTAACTTTAGTATATGCCAGGTTGACCCGAAACCTTTTTCTCAAAAACTTAACTTTTCATATATAAATAGGTTGCCTGCTGTTACAAGATTGAAGTAACAATCAAAGCTTTTGAATTAATGATTGAGCAATTGCTGAAAAAATCTTAGGGCTTTGTTGTATACACACATGTCTGTTTCGTCATTCCATGATTTTATCCTAGGACTTTTAAAACTCATAAGAAAGAGCCTCTTTACAAAGTTTAGGGACCTCAATCATGAAAAAATGACAAACATTGCATTGTTTTAATAAGAAGGAGGATTTAATCCTAGAGTTTCAAAAGTCAAAGAGATATATTTATACAAAAACAAAGTCAAAGGACTTACATGCAACTTTTAATATAAGTCCATGAAGGTTTTGAAAGTTTATTTTGATGTTTTATGCATTATAATTCACTTTGTGACCTTCAACCTGTTTCCTTTTAAGCTACCTTTTTACCCAGACACAACTAAAGATAAACCATGACCTGAATAAATGGGTCGAAATTGCCACCTTTAGAACTAGGTGACCATCTTAAAAGTTAAAACAAATAGTTCAAACTGCTCACCGTGTCTGGCCCAACAAGTGGGGCCACATAAAGGGTGTCGGGGTAGGCTGGGTTCTTGACACTGGTCGAAGCCCATAGCAGTCGTTGCTTCTTAGCTCCTTTTTTCACAAGGGCCTCCCATCGTGGGCCGGAGAATTTCTTTTGGTAAAGTTGGAAAGCTAGAGCTGCTTGAGCATTTGCAGCCTGTAAATTTAACAATACGGTGAGGAACTTATTTTGAGAGCAATATTTCAATTATTTACTTCAGTGATTCCCTTTTTACCTTGCCACGAAGATCAAGGGCCTCAGGGGTTCCAATTTTCTCAAGCATTTTGTCAACAAGTGTGTCTACTCGACTGACAAAGAAAGAAGCAACGCTTGTAACCCTAGATAGATCATCTAGACCTGAAGCTTCCAATCCATCTAAATAAGCATCAATAACTGCCTCGTATCTTGCTAGTGAAAATATGAGCTGTGACAAATCATAAAAACAAAAAAGAATAAATAAATTTGAACTAAAAGCTTAAAAAGACCTGTAAAAATGATATGTAATCAAATCCACATATGACAAACAAGTTTATGGGACATAGGAAGGTGTGAACGTATACGACAAACAAGTTCAGCGAAAGAAACTATAAACTAAGATGTAATGAATCAACTTACAGTTACATTAACACTTATTCCTAGAGAAATAACTTCTTTAACTGAAGGAACACATGCAGCAGTTGCAGGAATTTTGATGTAAACATTCGGGCGGTCAACCACTTTATGCAACCATTTTGCAGCGTCAACGGTCCCTTGAGTATCATCAGCAAGCCTGGGTGAAACCTCAACAGAAACATAACCATCACCACCATCTGTTTCATCATAAATCGGCTCAAATAATTTGCAAGCATCTTGGATATCTTTTACTACAAGTTCCCAGTATGCACTTTCAATGTCTTTCCCTCCTTGTACAAGTTCCCTGTAATTACATCATTAATTGTCAAATAAGTAAGTGATAAAGAATTAAAAATACAACTTTAAACTATGGAACTTTTTTACGAGAGTAAATATAGTATTCAAGCTTTGGGTCATTATAATAACAGAGTATGCTCGATCCCTAATGCGTTGTTTTGATGTTCTGAGAGTGGTCTGTTTCACATATTGTCTAGGTACGCTATACCATAGCTATCTTCAAGAATTTAAGATTAGTGTGATATGAAAGCGATTATGTGACATTGAATAACATGTATCAAATAATTGGATGTAATAGAACTAGTTGGAGATGGTGTTTGCGGTCTTGCTTCTTTTGTTTAAAGTTGTGTTAATGACATTGTAAGATGTTTTACTTTTTGACAAATTCTGGTTATTTAAGAAACCAGAAGATAAATTGACTAAAATGAACAATCTAGTGAAAAAATGAGAAATGTCTTATAAAATCATTGAGAAAGTATATGAAACAAATTATTTTAAAAGAAAAGACAAGTAGGGAATTTTATTTTATCCTTTGACGATGAATTTTGTTGCAAGTATATGGAACTAATAATTTACTGTGTAGCAACTACTGATTACTACATAGTAAATAATTAAAAGCAGAATTCATTTATCCGAACATTAGAATCTTATCAAGTATGAACTTATAAACATTCAAAGAACACAAAAAACCCTGAAGATAATAGATAAATAAGCACCAAGGAAGCATATATTTAGCTGCATATAATACCTGAATTGATCATTGTAAGCATTTGAAGTTGATATTGCTTTTTGAAAAATCTGTAAACACATAGAACATCTCATTAAAATAATCATACATTTTGAATCATACAAACAAATATTAGTACAACATTAGGGCTTAATTACCGCCGGATTGCTTGTAACACCTCTCACACCACTTTCAATCAGGGGAATAAGATCAGTAACCGGTCGGCAGAGGTTATCATACCATGGACTCTGCCCTTGTTTCTCATAGAGATCATGAAGAGTTGTTCTCTTAACATGGCTTCCATTTCCACCATTTTGGCTACATTTCACACTTTTTAAAAGAATCAAGTCAGCAAGAAGTGCATCAATCTTTCAAATTTCAACAAATTAGTAAAATGATACAAACAAAGCAAGTCAAATCACTACCAATTACATGCATCCCAAAAACAAAAAAACTACAAGCAAAAGCAACAAAAAAACTCCTAAAAGGAACATGTAAAAACATCACAGCCCATAAAAGGTTGAATCTTTTACTCTTTTAGGGCATAGCTAAAGACCCAATTGAACTAAAAACCGATTGGATGCTTGATAATCAAGATTCTAATCACACCAGTTACATACCTTCAAATCAAGATTAACACCACAAGAAAAAACTGAAAATGACAAAACTGATTAAAAACAGACAATCGGTGATGAATAATATTAAATAAAGATTTCGAGAATGCTTACAGCAAAGAGGCAGCTAGAGGTACGGTGGTGCGAAGGGACACCCTAGATGATGAAAGATTGAGTTTTGACGGAAAACCCAGATACACGGCGGCGATGGGTGGTGGTGGAAGCGACGGCGAAGACTTCAGAGTGGTGATCGGAGAAGAAAGCTTGGAGATTGAAGCCATTGATGGAAGTTGGTGGAGGTTTTGTGTGTGTGTTTTTTTATCAGAATGAGATCTAATTAAAGAGGTGAGAGATATATGAGGGCTCCTATTTCACCAACCCCGTCGTCATCTACGATGAATTAGGGTCAGAACTCGAATGGTATTTGTTGATTTTGATTAAATTAATCAGATTTTTAGGGTTGGAATCACCTCAGTAAGTTTAATTGATCTCAAGGCTTGTTCTTGGCGGCTCACATAAGCATTCACCGGTTAATAGCATTATCTTTTTACTAATATTCTTTTATCAATACTACTCTTGTTAAAATAAAATACTTTAAATATCGTAAAAATAAACGAAGAAATTGAGTTTAAGTCTTATATGTGATATATATAAAGTGGGTTTCGGATGGGGCAAGAGGTTTTTCATCTAATATGAGTTTTCTCTTATAAATGATCTTAGGTTTTATACTTGTGCAATGAAAATCGTTGGATGAACTAATGGTCTGTTAGTGATTCAATTAGTCGTTAAAAAAGATAACAAGATCATTTTTTGATCAAAAATCTTTTTAATAACCACTTTGAATAATATTACATCTTATAGGATTTAAAATTGTATTTTTTAAATATAATATATTATCTTACTATCAGTACATCCTCTTGCAAACTCTTATCAAATTACTACAAACGTAATTTATGTTCTAGCAATACCATTTAATTTGTGGCAAACTAATAACATAGTAGTGTTACAAGGCTCTTGCATATGTGATGTAAGGTCCAAAAGGTGCCGGGTTAATTTGGCCCTAATATATATACGTTTATCCTATAAATTTATACAAAAGTTTTTTTTAGCTTGAAACTCTAACTTTTAGGCTAATGTAAATTAATTATTACTCTAAAAGATTATAAATTATAAAGTGTGATAAACTCATGACAATAAGTGATCATGCGTAGTGTCTTTGAAGAAAGATTTACTCCAAGTGATAGAGCACCAACTTGACCGAAGATTTATTCTACACAAAAGAAAATAGAAAAAGGCTCTTTATTAAAATAGTATAAATGTTGGTCTGTTATTTTATCTTAAAAATTGTATTATCGTGGTGACTAATAAAAATGAGCCTTTTGGAGGTTGGAAAGGGTCCAAATCGAGATAGTGACGACTTTTAATCAAAGGGACGAGCCATACCCCATAAACACTATCTACTTACATCTATATTAATTACTTTCAAAATGTATGACTATCTATTTACGTAACTTTATAGCCTTATTTTATTTTATAACTTGTTTAAATTGATTTTATTTTATTTTATGACCACATCTATACATACTTTTCAAATAAGATAAAATTATAAAACAATAAACATGTTTTATTATCACTATCATAGATGATGCACTCGTACATTTTGGATATATAAAGTATAAACCATTCAAGTTACACTTTTATTCCATTGTTATGATTTTTTTTTAAATTGTACTTTTTTAAAAATAAGTGACTAATAAAATATGTATGAAACTTAATTACCGTTTAGTTACCTATTAAGTTCACTCGAATAAAACAATTTGGAAACCTAACTACTATTTGATGAATGACTATATTCAAGTTTTAAGTACGTTTCATTTAGGTTTTATAATTTAAAAAAAAAAAGTTGATGTGTATAGATCATTAAACAACAATCGAATAATTTATAATGATTGAGTGGATATTTCATTTTTAACGACTTAAAGTTACATTTATAATGATTGAATATTTAAGATGTTTTGTTTAACGAAAACTTATTTATTTTTGGTTTTTTTATTTATTATTTTACTATTCTATGAGATAGCATCTTTATCTTTAACGTGCTTATTTTAAACAAGTACAATAATTCATATTTCAGTTGTTTTATTTTGAAAAATATTTTCTATTGAATAATGTTGGTTATTTCTAAAAAAATTTTGAATTGATCAAAACTGATCAAGATTTAATCAAAATGATCATGATTCTTTAGCCTACAGGCTCATGGTCATATTGATCCAACAAAATGTAAATGTGTAGTTTACACTTGTCGGTTGTACATGTTAAAAGACGTATCTGCCTAGCCAATGCACAGGGCACTGAAACAAAAGAAAATCCATGCATGACGACTTCAGTGATAGCCCATTTGTAAAGATGTAGCCTGAGTTGGAAACTTAGAACACAACTAGTCTCTATTACACGTCATTCTTCAGACTTATTCCGTCTATAAGTTTTTAAGGGGCTGTTTGACAGCCTCTTAATCAGTCTCTTAATGGTTTAGATGTCTAAATGATTCAACACTTAATGGTTCGGATTGTTTCATGAACAAATGCCTGAATGACTTAGACATCTGCCTTTGAATGGTTAACATTATACTAATGCTGAATGGTTAAAAAGTCTAACGTTGAATGGTTAAGACATCTAATCTGAATTGGTCAAACATTTGCATTTGAATAGTTAAACGACATGTTAGCTTTTAATGATTCAAACCTCTTAATGGTTCAACACGTAATGATTTAGACCTCTTATTGATTCAACATTTAATCATTCAGAAGTTGTCAAAAAACCCTAAAACTTGTAGGCTTATCAGTAGAATAAGCAAAACAAACATTATTTACTGGTATAAAGATTAGCACATTACACTTTACAAAGTCTTGAAAGAACATGAGTGGAAAAGAAACCGACAAAGATGGCCCATCAGTCCCAGGTATGTTGGGTTGAGGTCGCTCTCTAAAAGATTAAAATTATAAGTTATATAATGGAGTTATGGAGAAGATTAAATTTAAAAGTAGGTTTAAACAATGTAAGTTCTGCGGTTTAATGAAAGAAAAGATAATATCAGCCAGCCCATCAAGACCAGCTTTTCAACAACTCCAACCCTCCAAATAAGCTATAGTCAAACTCTAACAGCAATAATAAGCCCCTCGTAATTGAACCCCTTTCTCCACAAGATATCTATATTACTTGTGTTAAGTGTGTATGAGAGGGTGTTAACATGTGGAAAAAATGAGCCCTAGAGTTGAAATAAAGAAATCACAACATATATAAATAATTCCCAACAAAAAACCACCTGATGGCTGCCTTATTCAGAAATCAAATGCAGCCCATACAAAAAATCTGATACATAAAATGACAAGAAAATTATAACAAGATTAAACCATTAGTCTTTGCTTTCTTGCAGCACTCTTTATAGTAGACCTTGCTTATAACATTCTCACCCTATCAGCAACTTATTGTCACCCAAGAAGCTATAAGTAGGCACCTCCAGATTATAAGGGGCCGGACCCTTGCGGATTCTTCCAGAGATATCATAGTGGGACCCATGGCACGGGCAGAACCAACCACCAAAGTCGCCTGCATTTGGCAACGGGATGCAACCCAGATGAGTGCACACCCCAATAACGATGAGCCACTCCGGGTCTTTAACCCTAACAGCATCCTCCTGTGGGTCCCTAAGAGAGTTCACATCAACACTGTTAGCTAGATTGATGTCATCCTCAGTCCTACGCCTGATGAAAACTGGCTTCCCACGCCACTTGACGGTGACTGTGGTCCCTGGCTCAATGCTTGAGAGGTCAACTTCAAGGGAAGCAAGGGCAAGGACGTCTTTACTTGCAGACATGCTTAGAACAAACTTGAGTACCAAGAGACGAATTAATGAAGCATACACAAACCGACCACCAGTCAACACAAAGTATGCAAAAGCTCGCTTACTGGGGTCACCAGGTGGATAGCGTTCATGGTTGTACTCATCATAAGTGATTTTGGATGTTGGGTTCTGAATGGCAGCTACAGTAGGAGGGGTTTGAAAACCCAGGTCATTTGTTGGAGTAACTGAACCGGTAGAAAGACCTGCAAGAAAAGGTTAAATCGTATATTGTACCATAATATGGAAGTAAAAGCCCATAATGGAAAATTTTAAAGTCAATCACTAAGATGTTTGCTCTATGTCAATAGACACATGATGATAAACATGTTTACAATATCAATGTAACATTTACAACATAATCATCATTAATGTAAATATGTAATTATCAGCTCGTCTACCAGATATAATAATACTGCACTTCATGAAAAGTTGAAAACCCATATTAAGAACAAAAATGTCAACAAAACACAGTCGCACTATCATAGACCTGTAAAATGGCTAAATTTCAGATTATTATAAACAAGACACATTGGGTCAGTATTACAGATAACATATAAAGTTTAGCTGATGAGAAAAAATGCCTCGAATTTTGGCAATCACAATCACCCATGCCATGGGGTATGACTATCAGCATGGAGCATGTGTATTATTTACACAATATATCATTGACAGTCATATCAGGAAATGGGATAATCAACCAAATGACATATCATGCCTTAACAGGTTTACACATCTAGAGCATCTAAATTGCCCAAAAATCTAGCTCCAAAGTTATTTTGATTCAAACATATATGAACGTGTGCTTACAGTTTGGTATGAAGATATGTTATTGATACCACTTCAAAAGATTGGAAATAAACTTCTTTATCGAGACAAACATACGCTAATTAATGAATGAAAACTGTGAAGTGAAAATACTACAGTCATAGCCCTAGTTAACACGATTTAATTTACTTCACTTTGTTTTTACATTCAAAGATAAAGCAAAATCGCACTAAAGCTTACAATAGTGGAAATGTGGAACTGTAGAAAACACAAAAAAAGTTGTATTTCCCCATCACTTAACATAAACATTCTCGCACAACTTAGCTATCTATATAAATGGACCATCTAGTTGGAATGGGCTATCTATTTAATAGCAAAAGCCCATGTGACGTAGTGTTTTTTGGATATAACAACGCATTTTGTTTGTGGAAATTTGTCTGAAGGAATTGGAATTTGTCAAAGAAATTGGAATATGAACGAATTAGATTTGGAATTCAAATTAGAAATCTATCAAATGAATTTTAGTTAATAATGCATTTGGGTGATAAAACAAATCACAAAAAAATTTAAATCTATTACCCTCGCCACCACCCACCGCTTGACGCCACTGCTTGCCCGCCGCCAAGTGGCAGCAGTGGCAACAGTGTGGGTGGGAATTGGACTTGGATATTCCGTTGAACTCCTTCACAACTTATATAGATTTTTAATATCCTTTACTTAAAAAATATTGTGAGAATTAATTCCAATTATTTATCAATCAAACACGTTAAGAATGGAATTCAAATAAAACTGTGTGGACCAAACATATTGAGAAATGATTCCATCAAACTCCAATAAATTTTGCAAACCAAGTGCGCCCTAATAGTGCCCTATATGCATGAGCTAATTGTGTAGTTGTATTAATAATCATATGGATAGGGACCCTATCGCCTCAAAGATCTTGGTGCTTTTTAAAACAGGGGGTTGTGTTTGCACGATGTATATGCTATCTTTTATGAAGAATAATATGTTTATCTAGTGCTAAGTGCAAACATAGGATAGTATTATAACAGTGATGCAATTGAATCAATGTAATTGTCGCAGTATGATGAGATTCATACTACACGCAGACCTTGCAGAATCCAAAGACCCTAATGACTTCAAAAACAAAACAAAAACAATACAAAATCTTACATCTTCAAATGCACTAAAATCTCTAGCAGTAACAGGGAATAAGCGCATATAAGTATATAACCAATTGTCTACAATCAAAACCCAATATCAAAATGCCCAAAAGCATCAGATATGCATGACGAAAAATAATAAATCCAGATTGGATTCATCAGCACTCTCAAAGTTCCAATCATTAACCGCAGAAAAATCCCAATAAGCAATCGGTTTAGAGCTTCGAACCCAAACAAATTTAAATCATTAACTACCAAAGTAACTGAAACTAATTACAGAATGAACACATGACATGCCCTATAATCGTATAAAATCAGCTGAATGTCAACAGAATTTACGATCCCTACGTCCATCTATACAAATTCGTTACCCGAGCAAATCCGTACAGACAAATTGCCACATAAATCAAATCAAAATTAAATCAAATCAAAATATTATAAATTAATTAACGTTAAACCGACTGACCTCTGATATGATGAAGCATCATAGAATTGAGGTATGATGGATAAGGGTTGGAAGCGGATCTACGACCATCGGAGGTGGAATCAACGGCGGTGGCGTTGATTGGATTACGAGAGACGACGGCGGATGTGGCGGGAGTAGACGACGACCACCATGAAGATATAGAAGAGCATCTCCTCCCGGCGACTCGCAACATGTTGTCGATCTCAGAGTTTCTCTGTGATTCCGATTTAGGGTTTCTGCGAAAGGGGGAAATGCGAATGAGGGTGAAATGAAATGAAGAAGATCGAAGGGGTAAGTTCTGGTGTTTTGTTTTATTTTGTTTTGTTTTCCAATAAACGGGCGAACGATATAGATGGCTTTTATTTTTCTCGAGCTAATTTTATGTCCAATGAAATTCAATTTAGTAAAAATAATACCATCTTGGAATAATGAAATTGTCATTGGAGACGAGCCAAACTACTCGCGTGTGTGTAATTGAAGATTAAATTATGAAAATGATAATAACTAAATAATAAACAAGCCGAGCTCGAGCTAGAAACATACTTGATGAGTCGAGTCGAGCTCAAGCTCTAGTCCTTACGGGCCAAAATAAATCGAGCTCAAGCCTATAAAAGCTCAAACTCGACTCGTTTGCACCCCTAGTTATTTTTGTACGGAAACATGAATTGTTCTAGTACAATGCTACGGGTTACACGGCTAGATTAAAGAGAAAACTGTAATTATAGCATACGCGTTACAGCAAATATCTTCTTTGTCACGTATTGAAAACGATAATTGGTATTTACACATGAGAGCAAGAATACGATATTAAATTGTTTTGGGGATAAATTCACAAATTGCGGTAGGTTTTTTTCTATGTAAACCCTGGGACGTGACAAATTGGTTCTTGTGTTACACCATGTGCATTGTGGCAGGAGCGCATAACATATTGTTACGTTTTAACATCAAAAGTAATGACTGAAAATAATTTTAACAACTAAATCGATAAGTAATTCTTATGACTTTATATTTTAAAATATAAATTATGCTATCAGTGATCGACTAAAACTTGAAACCACTATGACTTGTTTTATTGATTAGAATCACGTTGTTGATAATAAGTTATTTCGTTTTCTATCAGTCGTTGGTCGCAGATTTGACTGTAACCTCACCGAAACTACCAGAACGAAAATTACCTTTAAACGAACTCAATTCTTCATTTAATTCAAATTATTAGTACATGCAACTTTAGATCACGAGCACACCAACAATATATATGTATCAAAACGATGAATTAAATAAGTGTATCAAAAAATAAAAAAAACCAGAAAATGCACGCATGAAGGTTTCAAACCTATGGATATTGTATGGAAGCAAATGCACCAAACCAAATTGATTCAGGTTTTTTTAAGTTGTTTACCCTCAATAAAATATATACATATTGTAATTATATATATTGAAACTGGACGGTGAATAAAAATTGTTTTACCTACTGTGAAAAACAACATTTGGATTTTATACATGTTACAATATTCTTGCCAATTAACAACCTGTTGGTGACATACAATGTCACCATACCTACTAGTATGTGTAGTGTATGACTCGCTTTGATGCAATATACCTTCTTCTCTATCACCCTCATGTTCTCTTGTTTTTAATGTCATCGCAACCGCCTTGATGAAAGCTAAGATGATTAGAAATGACATTGAATGAGGAACATGGATGTGTTTGATCCTTTCGTTCTTCATCAATCTCCTTCCATCAGTTAAAGTCGTGCATCAAACAATTATAGCTTTTGTGATTCTGTTGGTTCAGTCAACTTAAAATCCACGCTTGGGTTTGGAACATGGGCGGCGATTTGTTGCTGATTTTATGATTTCAAGTAATAATTTCTCAATTGTTAATGTTACAACTTGTTTTTAAGGCAAAAACTTGAACTTATTAATGATGAAGAGGCGACTGATTATTAATGGATAGTTTATTCGAGGCATTCAAATAAATATCAAAAAGGTTTATGCTTTTACCAATTTCCAAATTTTTTTATCACGTGAGCTTATCATTCCGACTAAGATTAGTTTTGTTTGTTACATGTATCGCATCATAACTAAAAATAATTATACGATAACAAGAATATTGAGTTGTGGTGAAAATTAAACACGTGATAAGTTAAAAATCAACACACATATAAAAGTTTATATGATTGGAAATCTAAATATAAGGGAGCTCTTATTTTCATCATGGAATGATTTAAATGGGTGTGTATTGGGTGAATTTTCATATTGCATGTGATTTTGGTTATTTGTTGAATGGTGGCAAAATTTTGTCATATATACAAGTATACAACCACCTTCTTTTGTTTAATCAAGATGTATTTCCCGACTATTTATGACGATAGGCATTTGATGAAGTATTCTAACAATCTTTTTAAAGGAATAAAAAGCTTTTTCAATCGTTGGAAGTTGAGCTTAATTGCAACATTTACTTGTGTGATGAATCAATTAATAAATTTGAAAAGGTAAACTTACTAAATCACTCAACATCTTATTACCTAATTATGATATATTCAAAAATAGGAAAACAATGGATGTTCTTCGCTGCAATTTATTTTATAACGTTTTATCATATGACGTGGTCATTTAACACCAAGCCGCCCCTTTTATAACACATACCGAAACCAACACATGTATTTGTGTGCATTTATACGTAATCACCTCGTAATTTTAGTTGAGAAGTCGGTCAACAATTTTTTTTACGTAAAGAGATGTTAACTCACAACTATTGTTTGGCTAGCAAGCATCTTTTATTTAAACTCGTGGAGATGTGAAGGTATGCATTCGTATTCATTCTTAAGTTTATACTATTCCGATACCCTAAATAACACATGCCTATGATGTAATACTTTTAGTTACAATCATCTAGATTTTTTATTTACAACGTGTTAAACCACCTACTGAATACAACAACTTTTTATAAGCACGTTTGAAGGTGCTTAAATTTAAGCATGGGCTAAAGATATTCAATACAAACCCTGCCTTAGAATTATAACTATTGAAAGAAAATGTCACAAAGGGTCATGTTTATTACTCACGTGGCAGTTGATTTTAAACTTTGGTTTCTCGTTGTAACATATTAACTTTTCCCAACAACAACATCATCTGCAATTGTCCTGCCATTAACATTGTCATTGGCCATTAAAGTGGACAAAAAATAGTAAATAAGGTTTATTCGAAAAAAAAAGCTATGAGTAAATCGAACGAGAGAAACAAAAAACAAACCAAAATGGTGTTTGGGTGTTATATATATGGAAACATAGAAAATAGATTTGTATTGACAGGTGAAAATAAAAAAAATACATAGAAGTAGATGAAAAGTATATGAATACAACGAGAGAATGTGAAAACACACAATAACTAAATAGGAAATGTGACATCGTCTTAAGGATAATAAAAAAGGGAGTGCTATGCAAAAGTCTATAATGCCCACTCATCGATTGATTTAAAAACGTGATATGACATCATCAAATTGGCTAGATGGGAGGAGTGTGGGTTTGGTTTAATCATGAATGATATATTTGATTTTTTTTTACTCATGAAATGCATTTTTTTAAATATAATAGAAAAAAAGTTAACATCCTTTCAAGTTGGGTACCATCATTTTTTACCCGCTAGTATTCTTACACCATCAAATATTTTATTTCTCATACTTGATGACTCAATCCCAAGAACAACATACCATAAGGACATTTCGTGTAGTCAGTTCAAAGTTTTAGATAATAATATACAAATCATGAAAACGTAAGGGTACAAATCATCATAGCCTCTTCGAGATTTAGTTTTTCTCTTGCATCTTATAAAAATTGTGGATTTTGCCATTGCAACACACTAGAGTTTTGATGTACCAATTATATCTATCTCTTGATATTTATCGAAGATGCAACAATTTCATATGATTCTATTAACGTACCTTGCCGCGTCAATGTTACCACCATAATGCGTAAGCACCATCACCTTGTTTTGTTGCATTGTGAAATATTTATCATTATACAGTAATACACATGCATTAATTAAAGTAAAACAATGTTCAACTACTTAACTTAAAGATTATCAGTACATATTAAACACACAATCCAATATACAAAATGCAAATCTAAGCCAACCACCACTGGATTTTGATTACAACATCTAAACACACAACCAATTGCTAATTCGAATCCAATGAACAAACCTAAAACAAATACATCGAAACACGTAATGAAACGAAATTCCAACTTGAGATCGATGTGAGATTAATTTTTTTTATTCTCACGGGTATGAAGCGAATATGATATTAGGGTGATAGCTAGTCCAAACATTCCAAATGTACATATATGTATCTCAAACCATATCTATAAACATTTCTTTATCTTTCTCAATTTCACATGCCTTTACAAAATATCGTAATGTCGCAATCATTACCTTTTATTTTTTATATTTTTAACTTCTTATGTAAAAGAATATATAAAAAAGAGTAAAACAATATATTTGATAATTATGACAAGTAATTTTTAACAACTAACAGATAACGTGTAATCGAATACCCAACGGATACGAAAGTATGAAACCAGTTACGATCCGAATTTCCAATACGAGATTAAAGTGACCTATAAAACCTTCCCATTTTCATCATCCATAACAATTAAGCACCATAAGCTGATATCATTTACAAATGGAAGCATTCACACTTCACAGGCTGTGAGCTAAAAACAGAGTTTGAAGATGATACTGTCATACTGATAATAACATCATCAAGCATTTGCCATTTTTGGAATCACAAATAAGAAGAGGGAAAATTCAAATCCACCTTCAATTTCCATCATTTTCCATTTATCAATTCTCAAATTACGAATTCAACACCCACCGGTTGAAGATTACGATTTTTGTAATATAATTCTCCACCATCGTCATCATCGTCATCAATATCACCATCATCATCATCATCATAACAATCACCTACTACTGCTGCTGAATTCACTCAATCTCTCTCACTCTATCCTTCACCCATCGTTTTCAATGGCGCACGATAGCCACCTCCCCTGCGACGGTGACGGCCGCTGCATGATCTGCAAAGTCATCCCACCGGTGGAGGAGACACTCACCTGTAAGACGTGTGTGACACCTTGGCACCTTGATTGTTTATCTTTTCGTCCCGAAACCCTAGCCGATGCTGCACAATGGGAGTGTCCTGATTGTTCAAACCTCATTTGCTCTCACGCGCCACCGTCGACGGTTGCATCGGGATCTGAACCGTCGCTGGTTGCGGCGATTCGCGCCATCGAGTCCGATGCTTCACTCTCCGATCAGGAGAAGGCGAAGAGACGTCAGAAGTTGTTGAGTGGAAAGGAATCTGATGACGGTGATGACGTAAATGACGCCGGAGAAGAGATCGGCGACGGCGGAGATAACGAGGTTTTGAAGCTTCTCAGCGGCAGCTTTAACTGCTCGTTTTGTATGCATCTACCGGAGAGACCTGTTACGGTATCGTTTTTTGTAATCAATCGAAGTTAACATCTCAACATTTGAAGCTTATACATGTTTTTTTATATATCTAAACCCTAATCAGTATTTGATGATCTTCGAATAATCTAATCAGGATCTATAAAGTATAAACACACCGTCATTAGTTAATCGTGATTTATATCCATTTGTAGTGTTTTCGTGAAATATTCATCTATTCACCATCACTAATCGTGTGTTTTCTTTTGCTGAAATTGGTTAAAACTTATGACAATGGATGTCACTAATAATAGAATATATCAAGTATTTGGTCTGACTTGGGTACTTTTTTGTATTGTTTTGTTGGAATATTCTGACCACTTATTGTATTTATTCTTATAGTTCAGGTTGTAACAAAGCTTCTTGCTGTACTAGTTCTTCTTGGAAGCAATGAAGCACTGATCTATGCATTATATAACAACCCTAATTTGCATTTACGTTGATAGTTTAGGAACTTTAAAACTGTGGATTTTGTTAGATTGTCAGTTTAAAAGGTTAGAGATTAAAGATCTAATGCTCTTTGATGTCTATATGTTGCAGACACCATGTGGTCACAACTTTTGCCTGAAGTGTTTTGAGAAATGGATTGGTCAAGGAAAGCATACTTGTGCCATATGTCGAACTACGATTCCTCCTAAAATGGCAAGTCAGCCTCGAATCAACTCGTCACTTGTAAGTGCCATTAGAATGGCAAAGATGGCGAAATCAAATACGGCTTCAGGACCATCTAAACCTTATTACTCTGTTCAGAACCAAAACAGACCAGATAAAGCGTATACCACCGAGCGGGCTAAGTATTCTGGGAAGGCTAATGCATGCAGTGGAAAGATATTTGTTACGGTTGCACCTGATCATTTTGGCCCAATTCCCGCGGAGAATGATCCACAGAGAGGAACAGGAGTTCTTGTTGGAGAAACATGGGAGGATCGTATGGAATGCAGACAATGGGGTGTTCATCTTCCTCATGTTGCTGGGATATCTGGACAGTCTGATTATGGTGCACAATCCGTGGCATTATCTGGTGGATACGAAGACGATGAAGATCACGGAGAGTGGTTCCTCTACACAGGAAGGTATATGATATTGCTCTTTGATAAAGAATAACCAGATTACATTTCCTTTTTTGTTGGTTGATGTGTTTTGCTTTTGGTAAAATGGGGCTCTGATGCAAGATGTGCTATTTGTAAAAGAATTGTTGCCATCTATTGCGTGATCTTACTTAAAAAAAATGCTTTCTTTAATGAACAGAGCTACTTTTGTTATATAAGATCTGAAATTCTTTGAAGCTTTGACTATTGTGCACAAATCTATTGCATCAGAACAAATGTTTCCTTATACAAACTCTTCTTTATTTGTTATTGACAGTGGCGGAAGAGACTTGAGCGGAAATAAAAGGACAAACAAGACACACTCTTTTGACCAGAAGTTTGAGAAACATAATGAAGCTTTACGTGTTAGTTGCAGAAAAGGCTACCCAGTACGTGTTGTTAGGTATGGTTCTAACACATGTTTACATGCAGACGTATCATGAATTTATGCGTCAAACTGCAAAATAACACTATTTGTCGACACCTTATTGTGTATGCGACTGTAAACCTTTGTTCTTTAAATGGTCAAAGCTAATTAATTTATGGCCTCTAAATGCTGGTATACGTTCTTGTAATCCTTTGTTCTTCACATAGCCGAAAGTATTTGATTTATGGCCTTCAAATGTTTGTAACTTTGTATTTTTAGTTTTTGTATGCCAATTGTTTTCACTTCGAATATATGGTATTACCTTATGGATTGGATCCATGGTCACAATCTATGATCTGTATGATGTACACATCAGCAGAATCTGGTGCGACTACTAATGGGAATATCAGCTTATACACTAATGTTTATTGTTTTATATTAATAAATCCTCAAAGAAAACCGGTTATTCATCCAAATTAAACCTATAACTTTATAGAAAGTCATTTATTAGTCCAGATTAAACCTATTACCTTTCTGGTAAACATGTATATTCTGGCTCAATGAAAGGCTTATTTGTTGTTATATGATAGAACCCAAAACTTCGAATAGAGAATGCAAAATTGAACAAGATAGTCGGCCCGATTCGAGAGGGCTAATCTCCAAATTCAGATTACAAAACAAATAATAATAACCAAGACACCT
>BJCM01099349.1:0-12404 GCA_018326385.1 Flaveria bidentis
TATATATATATCAATGTAATCGTGAACATACATACAGATGGTTTCCAAACAAATGTTGTTTGTGACCAAGTTGTTGGTGCGAAATCTAGGGACGATTGCACGACTGTTAGCAAGAAGTTTAAGATGAGTGTGGATCTCTTTTTGAGTATAAACCCCAACATCAATTGCGATGACATCTTTGTGGGTCAATGGTTGTGTGTCGCTGGCACTGCTACTAATTGATCCACCTCAAAAAACACAACTGCGATTATCAAGAAACATCTGAATGAATAAAGAGCTAAAATGACTTCAGATAGCTCGGGTTAATGTTGTTGGGTTTTTATAGAAGTTTGTATTTCAGAATCTAAGACACTTGAATCATTAGATTTATGATTTATGGTTAGAAGCTTTGTTGTTTTATGTTCTATGACTTTGAAAGTTAAAATGTTTGTGTCACCTTTTTAAAATTCTTCTATTTATATCGGTCTAGTTATTATGTACGTAGTCGAATGGGTTCTTCGTGGGCTTTCAATTGCTGATCACATTTCATGCCATCATTTCCCCCTAATGAAATAAGTTATATGCTAACATCCGTAGCAAATAAAAAAAGATCTGAAGAGCCTTAATATGATTCTCCCAATGCTAGAAAACATATTTTACCAAACAAAATAAGTTGTATAAGCGTTTCGTTTAACACTTTAAGAGAACATACCTATTAACTAAATTTTTATTTATTTTTCTATTTAATGATTATGACATTAGTGTATTTAATAATCTTCTCTAATGTTTAGAGTTATAATGAATAGTAGAGTATGAAATTGAATGGTGTTGTTGCTTCTCACAATATTTAGATCACGGAGAATAGTAGGGTGGGGGTTAATTATATCCAATGGTAAGATCATTTGAAATTCATGTGGTGAACTCTTAAGGTTAAGAGTTCGAGTGACCCATATGACAAATTGTTATAAATTAGTTACGGTGTAAAATTAATAATTGTTAAATGGGTGTGTGATTTTTAAGTTTAAATAAGAAAAAAAGGTGTATAAATGATATTTTCACTTGACATAAAAAAGAATTAGTGTGAATAAGTCTCCATATTTATAGTTTGTATAACGCAATACTATCCACCAAAATATCATGAAGTTATCAAAGTGCAATTATTATTAAAATAATAATTACATCATTTGGTTATTGTATTTTAATAATCTTAATTTTCATTTATTGGCTGACATTAATCCCAACTCAGTAAATATTTACAGTCACTCCTAACTTTGAACTTATTTTCTTTTAATGATTTCTTACTAACTGAGAATTAACACTTGTTATATTTTTTATGAAATGAGCCAACTTTAAGCTAATTTTCAACTCTAACACCGCCTAGTCTCAATTAGGTTCATTTTCCATTGGCTAACCCTCATCATCACCTAATGACACAAGTTGCATGCTAGCATCTACAGCAAATAATAAAGAGATCGGAAGAGCCTTAATATGATTCTCACAATGCCAGAAAACATAATTTACCAAACAAAATCAGTTGTATAAGCGTTTCGTTTAACACGTTCAGAGAATGTACCTATTAAATAATCTTCTCTAATGTTTAGAGTTATGATGAATAGAGATCGGAAGAGCCTTAATAAAGAGATCGGAAGAGCCTTAATAAAGAGATCGGAAGAGCCTTAATAAAGAGATCAGAAGAGCCTTAATATGATTCTTACAATGCTAGAAACATAATTTACCAAACAAAATCAGTTGTATAAGTGTTTCGTTTAACACTTTTAGAGAATTTACCTATTAAATAATCTTGTATAATGTTTAGAGTTATGATGAATAAAGTGTGAGAGTGGTGTTGTTAGTTCTCACAATATTTAAATCACAGAGAATAGTGGAGTGGGGGTTAATTACATCCAATGGTAAAATCATATGAAATTCATGTGGTGAAGCTCTCTTAAGGTTAACAGTGTTCGAGTGTTGCATATTACATATTGTTGTAAATTAGTTATGGTGTGTAATTAATAATCGTTAAATGAGTGTGTGATTTTTCGGTATAAATAAGAGAAAATGATGTATAAGTAATAATTTCATTTGATATAAAGAAGAATTAGTGTGAATAAGTCTCCAGATTTATAGTTTGTATAACGCAATACAATCCACCAAAATATCATGAATGGATCAAAGTGCAATTATTAATAAAATAGTATAATTACATCGTTCAGACACTTGGTGTTATCGTTTAGTTTTTTTATTTTTTTTAACGACAAATGTACGACTTTGCTTCGGAGGATAGGTGTTATTTTAATCGTATCCACCTATCGGTTTTCTAGCTGGGACCACACCCCCAACATTAACAGGAGGAAACTCATTGCTGAGAAAACCCCCTGACTAAACTCTGAGTTTTTTTACTCAGAGTGAGACTTGAACTCATGACATCTCCTTTATTTACATGTTATGGGTATCTCATCTTAACCAGTTGGGCTAAGGATCATTGGTTGGTGTTATCGTTTAGATACCTAAACTAACTTAATGGTGTTAACAAGATCATATGATAGATAATAAATTCCAACATTCTCCCACTTGGCTAGCCAACTACCAATTAAAAATAAATTGGTATATGTTAGTTTAATGTGGTGCAAAAGCTTCATAACGCTATTAATGTTATAAAGAAACGTTCAATCATGTTAATTCAACAAGAGACCCAAATCATATATTTGGTACTCTTATGAAGCTTATTACAACATAATTCCGGTTCCCTTAGTAATAGAGTTATATTTAACTAGCTATATTTCAAGTCACGTGTTGTGCGATGGTTTGATCTATAAAAGTAACACATGTTTGGTGGCAGACTTGAAAGTTACACGTATAAAATGAGACATTCATTATTGACACAATTACAGTTTAATAAAAAAAAATCTATTTCGTTATAGACTCAACCAAAACACAATTATATAATTCCAATTTATTACTAAGGCACAGTCTTCATCACAACCTTAATGTTTAGTTTACAACACTAACACGCCTCAAAACAACAACCAGAACAAAGAGGAACGACCATAGGGGTAGCAACACAAAAGATGAAAATTTCAAGGGCCAAGATCATATCGTATACTTGAGTATTTTCAACAATATATGTAACAAAATGCTTAGAATTTATAGTTCATAGTGGCCGCGACATGTTCCAACACCACGCCATTACTATGAACACCGAACAAAACTTATTTCATCATACCAATTCAATCTTTGAATTCATGGTTCATATAGCAAACATGAAAACCCAAGTACCCAGATTCATAAACCTGTAAGCATAAACCTGTAAGCATAAGATAGATTCAATAACCTCTAAACAAAATCAAGGGGATGCACGTGTTAAGAAGCATAATGTCTCATACGATTTTGCAATCACCATCATCGACGAAGTAATATCAACTTGACAAAAAGTCATGACAAAGAGAGACATAGGTAATCGCACTATCCAGACCATAGTGGCGCTTGTGTGAGGTATACGATGGTGGTAGCAATACAACTGTCTTTCTGTCTCAAAACACAAATTAGAGGACTAGTTAATTGTTTATTAGTTTATTAGATATACATCACTTAAATGATTAATAGTAATATATATATATACATATAGGGTTAGGTTCATTGTAGGACTACCTTAAAATTAAAAACTTCAAGAACCTTTTGTAAGCATTGATTTGATTAATCAATGAATGAGATTAAAAGGGTAATAAAATGATTAATAAATTAATTAGTGGGTGTGATTTTAAATGAAAAAGAGTATAAATGTAAAATCAAACCTTACATTTTTATGGAAACCTACTATCTTTAAGGTAATCCCATTTAATCCTCCCCAAAATCAAAAACAAAATCAAATAAACATTTGAACATAGTTTTGAAAATTCGTTTAGCTTTAGATAGAGAGGAGGATTCAAGCGTCAACAACGGTGGTTGATTAGTGAAGGTCGCCCTTAAGCTTCTTCCCTAAAACTTAAGACTGGTTGATTAGTGCATTTCGGATTCTGTAGCTTTGCATATAAACCTTTAACTACTACTCGTTAAAGTTTGCAATTGGGTTTTGGGTGAAAATATGTTGGTATTTAAGGTTCTTGAGAGCCAAAAGAATCCATTGATGTTACTAATCAATTATTAGTTTTAGTTTTTCTATGAGATATGTTTGTATTTCATATGAAATTACACTTGAGAACACCAGGTAGTATGTTTACAAGGTTCGGAATTGGGTCTTGGATTTAAAAGTGTTGGTAATCAAGGTTCGTGAGAACCAAAGTGTTATTGTTCAGATAATCAGAATTGTGTACTTAATTATAGATATTTACGTATGTGTATATGTGTATGCCGAATAATTTATAGTGTTTGTCACATAAATTGTTTATTGTATTTTTGCGCCTAACGTTTATGTAAAACTGAAATATCATGCTGAAATTCTAGTTTTTCGGTTAGATGAATTATTCTTGAAATAGAGAGTATGACAATGTGCAGGGGATTGGAAAAAAGTAAATATGATGATTGTAGATATCTCATATGCAAGAGTAATGTGATTATTGGTCCCATACGAAGAGCAGCAGCAGCATGAGAAAAGCTCCTTGTTTTGCAAGTATATGATCATAGATTTATGTTTCTTTCAATGGTACTAATTTAAGTATTGTATTCGTTTGAATTTATATATATGCTATATTCATTTACATATATGCTAAACTGTTTTACATAAAGCTTATGAATTATTATTTTTGTTAAATTGTTTTACATATATGTAAAATGATTTACATATATGTTAAACTTTTACATATGGCTTATACAGTTATATATGATTACTTTTTTTTATGTTTGATTATTTTTTATTGCTTAAAGTTTTTGTTTTAAAAAAACTTATTTGTGCAGAACTTAGGATCAGTTAGGCATAAAAAAGTATGAACCTATTGAAGTCTGGAACCTACAAAAAGGCTACTAACTTGGTTAACAAAAAGTAATTCCATTAATTTTGGAGAGTTGATGATGAGGCATATAAAAATATACAAGATGAGTAAAGTAAAAAAGTTGGAGTTGTGGGTTTTTTAAGGAAGAACAAAAACAAAACATGTAACTAATGAAGCTGAGAATTACTATTCATACCATGGTCTTATATCAAATGCAAACATGCATAAAGGGAGGTTCAATATAGAGTCAATTAAGATGCAAATTTTGAGTAAAAAACATTGATGGTGACATTAGTTAGGATGTTGAAACATTTTTGTTTGAAAATGGGTTCCATGGTTGGATAAAACTTAGCATGTAATTTGTTTCTAGACTATATCTTAAAAAATGTCTAGACGTATGGGTCAATTAGTTTTAGTATGATATTGATGTGTTGGGTTAACAGTAATTATGTAAGTTTGGATTGATAGTTTAATTATAGATTATGTGTTTTACAGTTACTTGTTTTCATATGGTTAGTTTTATAAATTACGTTACCATTTTACATATTATGTTAGACAAAATATTGAATTATAATATGATTGCTGGATTTACAATAGTTTTGTATGGACTTCAAAAATAGTGCTTTGTATCTATTTTGAAAAAGTGTTGATTAACTTATGTCCGGACATTAACCACAAAATCTAATCATTCTATTGACATATATGAAATTACCACAATAGCATATATATTCATGCACACATTACATATGGTTTATATAATATGTAGGATTGTTATAACTGAAATAAAGACTAATTAAACTTAAGAAGTTATAAATAATTGTTGTTAGTTATCAGAGGTAAATTAAAAGATGTAATCAATGTTTTTTTTTCATATATGTAAATTAAAAATATCTAATCAAAATTCTTTTTAAAAAATTAGTTATGTGTAAGTTCATTTGTATATCAATTAAATGATCATATGTAAAACATCATATGCAAAAAACGTATAAATCTAATGTTGAATTTATATATACATAAATTAATCTATTTAAAAAACATTTCTAGAAAACCAGAAAATGAATATGCAAAACAACTAAATAAATATAAACCTTATAATAAACATATAATAAAAGTAAAAAAACATAAAATTACTTAGTAACTGAATGTCTATTAATCCATCAAAATAACTATAGGATAATCACTATTAGTTCACTTGTTGATATGATTGTCAATCCTTTTCTAGCAATTATGAGAATCATGCTCATTAGTTACTTATAATATGGCCTGCAAACATTTTGTGTTGTTCACTCTCGAAATAGCTCTCTCTCTCTCTCTCTCAAACACTAATTAACGTCTGTTTATTTCACATCTTTTGTTTTAAGCACCATATGGTGCCATATATATCACTTCTTGGTCTTGAGATTGTACAATCAATTTCTCATTAACAACACTTTTTTTCCTGATGAGTCTAGTATAAAACTTCTTCAAATATTTGGTTCTTGATTTATTTAAATTCTTCAACAAATATAACAGGCTAAACCGTATTGATGCCTATAGTTAAAAAATATAAGATGATTCATGATTTTTGCAAAAAATGTAAGGATACTTAGAATTTTATTTACACTAAAACAAATATACAATGAGTCAATCTTTTCAATTATTATGAATCATATAAAATTTCTGATGATATGATAATCCATTATAATAGCATGATGTGGAACTTATTGAAATTCGGGAATGGATGTTGAAGATGGAAGAATGAAGACTAAATAGATTCTTGAAAAAATACTTCAAATATGTTAATTATATAACTTAATAATCAAAACTTATATAAATGATAGGAACTTTGTAACTTACCTTAATAAATGATAATCATAAAAGACTCACAATTACTACAAACATAAAGATACTATAATACCCCTAGTAAATTAGGTAAAATTACATTAAATTAAAAATGAATCGATGGATTAGATTAATTATCGTAGTTCTCGTGATCTTTAGAGGTTCTGAAAAGATCCTAACCCTGTATATGTGTGTGTATGTGTGTGTGACCGCAGGTGACAACCAAACGCCGACGTTCCGCGTGACACCGGAGGTGGCGACCATGAGATCCACAACCACTACTAGTCAGCGGGAGGCAGACGATGACCATTCGCCTCTTCACTAAGGGAGAAGGTCGGTGACGTAGGTGGGTGGCAGGCGGCGATCATTCGCTTCCTCGGCACCATCGGCCACCACAAAGCTACCACCATGCACCGCCTACTTCCATTGTAAAAAGCCAACACACATCCACATCTATTCAGTCTTGAAAGAACTTATAAAGTGTGAAGTAGGTGGGTGCATTTCTTAGTTGTATCTTATGCATCGTAGGTGCTGAACACTATTCATGACACTCCTTTTTCATATATAGGATAACGTTTGTCTATGAATTAGTAATTACGTGAAACATTTGACATGCATACATAGACAAACATATACATAGAGAGGAAAAGTATATCGTATCTACAATCAATACTAACATACAAGACTCATCAATAAAGACTTCAATACTCATTGTCACATCCAATTTTCAATTTGTTTTACATTTTCCTATGAATTTTGCGAGTTAACACGTCGCAAACGTATGTGTGTGGTTCAATCTTTTACGCCTATTTTTCATGTTTAACGGCTCCATCGTAACGCATGATTTCCAGATCGACTTAGTTATTATATTTTATGTTTTACGTTTCACGTGTGTGATTTTATGTTTTTACGTCTACTTTTTCGTTCAGCTTTATTTATTTATCCGAACGTTTTCAGTGTGAATAGTCGCTAGACATGGTGTGACATCGGTGCTAATTAAATTCTATTTTATGTACTCGATGCAAAACAAGGGACCTTATAAATTCTAGTTCAAAACCGAAAATAATATAAGCTGCAATACAATGAGCGGCTGTAAAATCCCATATTACAATGTTAAATTGTCTCATGTAAGGAGTATTAATTCCAACAGCACACAAGTACTCATATCATTATTAATTAACTCACAATCATCAAAAAGATGAAACAAAAAATAGCTCGAGATATATCATGGCAATGAAAGCTTCCACGTTTGTGAAAATGGCCATCATACCTTCACTTTGCTTCATGCTTGTGATATTCGCTGAGAGTAGAACCACCCTAAGTGGTGAGTCATTCAAATACCAAAGCTCTCTTAACCGACCAATATACTCGTTGACAAACCATATCTTTTTTTAGATATATCAATGGAATCGTGAACATACAGATGACTTCCAAATAAATTAATGTTGTTTGTGATCAAGTTCTTGGTGCGAACGATGATTGCACGACCGTTAGCTAGTAGTTTATGATGAGTACTGTGGATCTTTTTTTTTGGGAATAAACCTCAACATCAATTGTTGCGGCATCTTGTGGGGCAATGGTTGTGTTTTGCTGGAGTTGCCACTAATTGAACCTGCTTAAAAAACACAACTGTGGTTATCAAGAAACTTCTCAACGAATAAAGAGCTAGAAGAACGTTAGTTAGCTCCAGTTTAACAATATTGTTGGTTTGTTTAACACTTCGTATTTCAGAATGTGAGAAACTTTACATCGTTAGATAATAATTAACGGTTTAAATCGTTTAAAATGTTTGTATCAACTTTATAAAATCCTTCTATATAAAATTGTTGTATATAAAAATAAAACTTATAGAATAAAGACCATGCATGTGCAAGGATTACTCGTGTACTCAATGAATAAAGTCAAATATCAATCGAGAATAAATTATCAACCATGAGGTGGGATTTTTATATATATTCTTCTCAATTCGATATGCCTTTGTATTGTTTCAGTATTAATTAGTTAATTAGCTAGTTATTTACACAACTCGAATATGAATTTAGTAAATTATTTATTAATATAATTTAGTTACATTTGTTAGCCATTTATACTTTATATATATATATAAAGATTTACTCATCGGGACAACATTTAATCGATCTTCATCATCATCACTAAATCATTTTGCCGACTTTTTTGTAGTCACATGTCAAATGGTCAATCATGAATCATGGTTACTGTTTTGAAATTTTAATTCATTTTGTGTTTTTATTTAGTTTTAATCTTATGAGGCTTACAATGATTCTCACAATTCTCTTTTCTTGTAATTTATATAACATTTGGAAACTAAGAAGGGTAGGTGGAAAAAAATGTACCAAGAATAAAAAATGAAGTTGGTTGGTCAATTAAATTAAACATTAATCATACAAGGATATCATCATTCTAAATATGTTAAGTACTATTTATCACCTCTTGACCACCCCATGACCACCCCATCACGTGGCTACCACCACAACCATTGTTGTTGTCATCATCACTCTACACCACCAGAACCACCAGCACCATCTTTAATGCCCCCATCAAACCACTATCACCACCTGAGCACTACGATCATCACAACTACCATCACATTCACCACCACCTAATTGCCGCTTTTTCGAAACTACTAAATATCTCCACTGTCGGGACCCAATCAACTATTTTAGTCACACCTTAACTAAAACATCAAGAAACCCTGAAGAGATCAAACCAAGTGGCTCGGTAATCAAAATCAACTTTTAAAAGATCCAAGATCTAGTCGCGCTCGAACTTGATGTTTTCGCACGAGAACATTGTACTAGTGTAAATAGAATTTTCTTTTGTAATTTGTAACATTTGATCATTTTTCATATTTTGTAATGTTTATCATTAGAGGAAACATCAATGTTTTTTAAATCATATGTCTTTTGTAAAATGATTAACCAGTCTGATCAACATATATTCATGATTGTTAATCGAGATTGATCGTATTGTGATAATCCGTGAGATTTACAATCCCGTAGTGTAAACTCGTTTGTGAACTCGACATCCTGGTAACACCTCAAGTCCCATATAAATTTACAAAATTATATTAAAATAAATTATGAATATATAGTTACTTACTTTAAATGCCTACCCAAAACAACATAGATAAACACTCATTCATCCGTCTTTTGTTTATTTGTCTTTATGATTAGCAAAGAAGTTATCTTATTCCTTAATCGTGTTGGTCCGAAAATGGTTTCCCACAGATAATGATTCCAATCATCAAGATCATCCACCAAAAGAACCAAGAAATCATCTAAATAATTGCTATATTGTGTTCTTTTAAAAATCAGCAACGGGAGGCTTATAGGGACATCCTTATTAACTTGGTCATAAAAAGTCAGGAATCAAAATGTTTTCAGTCAAACTCTTTAAGCTAACTATGTTCCCACCTAAAACTAAGACTCAATCCTTTAAAGAAAGTCTGTAAAGAAAGTCTGTCATAAAAAGTCAGGAAAGTCTGTATTTATGCTTGTTTTATAAAACAAAACTCACATGACCGGATCTAAGTAGCATGCCATAAATCATATAATAAGTAACCTCATCCCTTGGATCTAGAACCTGAATTTAATTGATGTTGAAACATTAGATGCATCAAAAGGCTATCGCATGTATTGTTCTTAAGATTTAGCCATTGAGAGAATTGACATATCACTTGTGCCATATCACTTTTCGGTTGTTTTTCAGTTTCTAACCGACTTTGCTAACAACTCCCGGAGAACATCGGACTTTGATACTATTGGGTTAATCTTGACGGGTCACGGGTCATAAAGTTGGAGCTTCTTGTTCGGGTAATCAAACGGGTCAGATGGGTTGCAGCAAAAGTTTATTTCTATCACATTTATTTTATGTTTATTGGGTCAAAGTAGTGGATTTAAATCATGGTCATGTTTACTAGTTTGTAGGAGTTATTTTCTGTTCACGTAGGTAGTGGGTTTAGGTCTATTTATGCTTGTTTTATGAGTTTCTTTGATGTACTGGCATTTCTAATTTCAAACTATCAAAAGAGTCGATCATTAGTTTTTGATGAAATCAGTTTTGTTATTATTTATTAAGGCTGATATCTAACAATTGGTATCACAGCCTTAGGCTCATACCTTGGGATCTTAATAGAGGCATGTGAATTGTGAAGGAAGAAAGATACCAGTAACGTTTCTGTGTGAAACCGAGCAAAATCCGATCTGTGTGATCGAGATCGAGTGAACAATCTGTGTGATCAATAGTAGAGTCTTGTGTGGAGATTGAAGATGAGAAATAAGTAACTGATCAAGATTTCCTATGTGGTTCGATCTGATCAACCTGCACGGTTTAGCGGTTCAAGCGAGAACGGTCTGCGTACGTGGATTAAAGAAAATCGAGAAGGAGAGATTTTTGTGATAAACCGGTTACTTGTGTGAGAGCCGAGACTTGTAGCAGAGTGCAACAACAATTCTGTTATTAATAGTTGTGTGAGATTAAAAAATTGATTTTATGTAATCAATTTGTGATTATCATGTTTGGTGACGGTGAAGAAATCAAGGCGGTGCATATTTTTAATGATTGAAAAAGTCAAACAAAACAACTAATTGGAAATAGTGTACGAGAAGAAAAAAAAGGGGAAGAAAGGTGTATTGTTATTTTTTGTCTTTTGCAGGTTGAGTAAAAGGTAAGACGACGGAAGAAAATTCAAATTGTGGTGCTATTGTGCAGGCAGGTAATCAAGTAACATTCCTTTGCAATGTCCGAAGTTATCGACTACAAACTACACAAGTTCGTCAATCATGGTGGAATCAATTCTACAAGCATACGGTTTGTGGGAAGCAATTGATCCTGTCACGGGAGTTGCGGTAGAGGCTAAAAAGAACTTGATGGCGAGGGCATTCGTATTTCATATTCTACCGGAAGACGTGTTACTTCAAGTTGCAAAGTATAAAGATGCAAAGGATGTGTGGGAAGCGTTTCGTGTGCGGTATTTAGGAGCTGATAGAGTTCAAACTCTTCGAACCGAGTTAGAGATGTTGAAGATGAAAGACAACGAGACGGTTGATGATTTTTCAGGCAAACTTAGTGGAATTGCTACAAAGTTCAAGAGCCTCGGGTCTAGCTTGGATGATGAAATTGTGGTAAGAAAATTATTGAATTCAATTCTGTAACGCCCCGTTCCCGGAGACCTCACAATTGGTCATTCACCATAGTAATTATATTAAACATTACAAGCGTACAAATTTAAACAGCGGAACTAAGTTTAACAAAACCATTCATGTTATTAAAAGCACTGTTGTTAGGCAGTACAGTTTGGTTTAAATCAGTTTACAAAGAATAGTTTACTGCATTACGAAACAACAGAAAGTTCTTGTTAAAAATGGATGTCAGTCTTGCCCCTCCGAGTAGCTTCCTCCGCGTGCCATCCTCAGCAACAAATTACTTGCCAACTGAAAATGTATAAAAGTCAGCGTTGCTGAGTGAGTTCTAGTTTTTAATAGCATTAAAATACCTTGAGTAATTTATATATAAGAACATACTCTTTTCATTAAAATCCTTTCCTTTATACCTCATTACATGAGCATACATCATACATACATCAAGGTATAGCTTTATTTATCTTTCATTCGTTCTTCATTTATATCATTATCTTTCTCGAGTATTTTGCGGCAACAG
>BJCM01099356.1:0-43414 GCA_018326385.1 Flaveria bidentis
TATATATATATATATATATATATATATATATATATAATAAGTTTGATTATAAATGAATATAAAAACAATTGTAAAAAATAAAATTTTATTAATTAATGATAAATAGCAGAACCCGAGCCAAGCTCAAGTTTAAAAAATCTTTATTGAGCTTAGCTTGAGTTTTAAAAATAAAACTACAAATGAGCTAAACTCGAGCTCGATCTTTCTAAAGTTAAAACGAGCTGAGCTTGTGCTTAAGTAAGCTTGGGCTTGCCTCAGCTCGTTTACGCCCCTGGTTACAGTTCCTATTTTTAATATAAACCTATTTTTATCTTTCATTGTGTTATATGACTAAAATTAAGCAATTATGTTATTTCATCAATGTATTTTTTCAAACTCATAGTGTTAAAGGTAACACAATGGAGATAAAAAAACACAATAGGAGGGTTCATTGTGTTTTATGTTTTATATAATCTTGTGTTATTTTGTCATTGTTTTTAGTGTATTAGAATAACACTTCTCACATGGCGATTAGTTTAAAATCTTATAAATTTTATATTTTTAACGCTTTATTCTAGACTTTTAACCATGAATTTTAAAAACCAAGAATGTAATCCTCCCTTTCTAACTTAAATTATTGCATTATCTCAATTAAAACTTTGAATTAGAGTTCACTAGCACTGAGTAAATGTATTAAGTTTCGTGAGTGTCTCTAGTGAACAAATGCATAAAGTTCTTCGAATTTCTCCTAAATACACTAAGATTAAGATATATCGAGTACCCTAGATATGGTCAAAATGGTGTGCTTCGTCCACTCTCTTACATATGGCCATCACATTAGTTGAATAATCATAGAGTCATTTCATAATTTTTGCCCTATATTTTGAAACCCTACTTTCCTACTCTTTGATATTAAAACTTTCTTTCCAACTTAATCTGTTTGAATGATCAAAATGGGAGAGGCGTTAGAATACACTTGGATTCTCTCGATCGTTAGTTCCTCAAATGGTGATACGTTTCATTTTTTTTTAACACATAATTTCATATTTTTCAATGCCCGTAACCTTCTCAACTAATGAATCATTACCTATCATCGATGCGACACCAAGTTCTTTGGATGTCAAGGGATACAATATGGTATTATTCTCCATAACATACTTTCTAACATCAGAAAATTCATATGTTAGAAAGACTTCAAGTCTTCAAACAAAATAGTATAGATGGTAGTATACAAGGTCGTCTCTACAGTATAAATAACTAAACCGTTTTAGCCATCCAAAATTTCAAAATAAAAACATACTTTTTTAGAGATAAATGAGAAGGATAACAAAATTATCGAAGATAAAAAAATTATTGAAAGTTATCAAGGTCAACTTACAAAACATGGTTTATCGAGGTTGACTTCCGAAACTTATTTACTAAAAGTTCATTAAGTATTTAATGTTGGCGGTTCTTTTAAGTTCATCAATTCTAAATTCTCTTTTGCAATTAATCATATGATCTTCTAACTATTATTGTTTGATCATGATTCATGCTCAATTGTTTTAATATATCATTTGTTCTTTTGCTTATGTAATCTATTGTTGTCTATTTTGATTTTAATCTACATTTGTAATTGATTTTTCTCTTTACTTTAATCAATTGTTACTTATTTAACACTTAATATGCTTTTTTAATGATGTTTAAGTTAATTAAGTTGTTTTCTGCCCTAAGTTATTTTCTTCCACACTTGTTTATGTCGTCGGTTTGAGGCAAACGTGTTTAGGAGTAACATATAAGTGAGGGCCTCAAAAGTTTGTTTTGATCTAAGCCTCCAGAATATTTAATCGGCCCTAGTTGTATGCTTTAAAAATAACATTTTTTGTGGTATTGAGCTCATTTGACCAATTCTTCTTTTTGGAGAAGATAAAATATTTGACCCAATTCGATAAATACACAATCCAAATCATCCTTACAAATTAATGGCTTGTTTAAAAGGTATTTGTAAGAGGCTTCATGAAAATGTGAAAGTATCTTCATACCTTTTGAGCTAAAGTTGCCTACTGATAATACTTTTTAACAGTAAAAAAGATAGTATTATTAATACTAGCAAGATGCTAGAAAGGATGACACAATGGAGACAAAAACATTATAGTTACACCATGCCTCCCAAGTAATGTCAAACGATTTTTCCCCTATGTTTTATCAATAAAAAGAATAAGGATTTGACTTCCCCAATTAGGAAATTACTATTTCATCCTTCATGTCTCTACCTTCAAACAACTTCTTATTATGATTGCCTTTATAATCCCCTTAAGATGGTCATGAATAGGCCATTCACCAGCTTCCTTGATTAAACTTGTTAGATTGCTTGACCGAAAAGATGGAATGTGACACTAAGCCTTACCGCTTCCCACACCGCCGTTGCAAATGGGCAATGCATTAGTAGATGATTAGCGGTTTCCAAACAATCCTGATGATATTTGGACTCCTCAAGCCTCACTTGATGATATTTGGACTATTTGTCCTCTCTAACCTGGCTTTGACCAAACAATCCTTTTCTTTTTCTAGGATGAACAGATCCGGAAATGCTTCCTTTAAACACCCAACCTCCGTCGATTCATCAAACCAAAATCGACTGTTTGACTAGTCCCGCAATTTGCATGACCCTATTGAAATTAAATCGAGCCCAATATAACTAAGATAATCTACCACCAAAACAATACTTCTCCATGGGCCTTGAATGGATTTCTTTACTGGCAACTTTTTAGGTGATTTGGAGCTTTCATGTATTGCCTCAATTACCCGAGACCACAATAAATTTTGGTCTGATTGAAACCTCCATAACCATTTCGTTAATAAAGATTTATTTTCTTTAACCATGATACAACCTCATTCAGAATCATGATACAACCTTTTTATCAAAATCCATCTTAAATACCATAGCCTCATTTTTACTTTTCTTTAACCATGATACAACCTCATTCAAAAAAATTTATATCATTCAGAATGGAACCGCCATGTAAAAACACAGATTGATTATGACCTATAATGGGGTTCAAAACAAGCTCAAGCCTTGCAGCCAAAGGTTTCACACACACCTTGTACACATAACCGATCAAAGAAATGGGTCGATAGTGGACAAGTGATAAGGGGTCATCTTCCTTCGGTAGTAACGTAATAAATGACGTCTAGAGTTTTCATCGTCTTTTACTGCCCATTTAACTTTTACTTTTTGTTTATGATCAATGACGTCTGCCTTTTCTAACTCGATTAGTCTAGTATGACAGGAAGCAAACACCTCTTGCTCCCCATTCTCCAATTCGTTTAATCCAACACGTTCGCTTAGGACTGCCTCTCTTATTTTGTCTATGTGTTCTTCTGTATTTATCCCTAATATTTCACCGACTACCATCATTCTTTCTTTCTAGGGCTGTAAACGAGCCAAGCCGGCTCGCAAGCTACTCGGGATCGACTCGAAAAAAACTCAAATCGAGCCAAGCTTAAACGAGCTAGAGACCGAGCTCGAGTTCACATAATGGCTGGTTTATAAACAAGCTCGAGCCCAAGCTTTAGATATCGAGCTCAAGCCGGCTCGCGAGCCTAAACGAGTTTTTTGTTTTATATAATTTTTTATTTACATATAAAATTTATATGTATAGAAATCATATTTATTATATATATTATTATGATAAAATTAATTAAATAATATATATATTATGTTAAATATAGAAAGTTTCACTATAAAAAAATATAAAAGTAATTATAAAAATATAAAAATATAAAAATTTAATAATTTAACAATAAACGAGCCGAGCTCGAGCTTGATAATTTTTTGACGAGCCAGACTCGAGCTTTAGAAATAAAACTTCAAACGAGCCGAGCTCGACTTGAGCTTTCTAAAACTAAAACGAGCCAAGCTCGAGCCTAAGTTGAGAGAAACGAGCAGTGACTTTGTGTTTAGAGAAACAATAGAGGGTTGAACATTCGGATTTGGTAATTGCCGACTTGGGCTGTGGACTTGTGACAACTTATGCACATCACCCTAATTATTTGGCTCATTAATACTTGGGCTCTCCCTATGCAACCCATTTAGCTCCATCTTCTTTGGGCTCGATGTTATGCACATCATCCATTTTGTCCATATAGTTGGTGAGTATGAGACATTTACCACATGACACATCATAACTATGTTTTCTTATGTATTTTATCAGTTCTGCTTGCAAAAGATGTTGTATTGAGAGTCTACTTCTTCTTTTCACGTTTGAATCTTTCAGGGTTGGCATGCAACCAATGGCCACCAATCTTGATCTTGTCATTCTCTCCTCATCACCCACATCAAAAAATCTAACAAATACGAAAACCTTGTTGTAAGTGTCCCTCTTGGCTACTACGTACGCATCAACGATTCTTTCGCATTGTTAGCAGTTTTTCCAGAATTTAGCGCTCGTGCACTCCTCTGGTAGATTGCTGACAAAGAATATTGAGTGTTCATTCTCGTCTTCTGGTTCATTGTGCATCGTCTTTTTCCTTCTCCGAACCGTATTCCATTCTCCCTCTACCATCCTCACTGATCATATATGATAAAGAATAACTAACAACAAATAATGGTATTTATCTTGATCAAAACACAAACTTATAGGTGTCTTTAATATGGGATTAGAAGATGACTCGATAAATTAGTATGTTGGACCTAATATTATTATTAAATTTATACATAATTATAAAATACACACATAAATTACTTATGTTGAATTATATGTATAACTACATATATAATATATTTTATATAATTATAACGTTATCCGGTTTCAAAATCGATTCATGAGGTCCGACCATCAACTATACACGAAGCCCCAAATTTTCCCTATCAAAATACCAAATTACGACACGCTAACTGACCCCATCGTGAATCGTATGTGATTTTACTCCTTGTATCGACCAAAATCTCGATAAGGTTCGAAAAACCCCAAGCATTTCTACAACCCATTAATGGCTTACACCTACGGCTTCTGCTCTTCACCATCAATCTCCTTCACTCAGAGAACCTTCAATCACCCCATCGTCTCTCAATCAAGAGCACCTCAGCTCCGAATAACTCAGATTTCATTACAAGAATCAGTTTCAGAAGTAACCCACAACTTAGACCCTCAATCTTCAAATGCCCCTCAATTTGCAGCTGAAAAGAAGAAAAATTACATCTGGGTTAACCCCAATAGCCCCAAAGCTTCACACTTTAAGCAGAAATCGTATGATTCGAGGTATACCACTCTTACCCAAGTAGCAGAAGCTTTGAATTCGTGTTTGCCTGTTGAAGATGACATCTTTAGCATATTAGATGGTAGTTTAGGTGATAAATTAGTTGAGCAAGATGGTGTTGTTGTTCTTAATAAGTTGTCGAACCCTCGAACGGCTCGAATTGTGCTTAAATACTTTCAGGATAGGTGTGATTTGAGTAGGGAGGTTGTTCTTTACAATGTGACTTTGAAGGTGTTCAGAAAGAACAAAGATTTGGATGGTGCAGAGAAGGTGTTTGATGAAATGCTTCAGAGAGGTGTGGCACCGGATAATGTTACGTTTTCGACTATTATTGGGTGTTCTCGGATGAGATCTTTGCCTGGTAAGGCTGTGGAGTGGTTTGAAAAGATGCCCGTGTTTGGGGTCCAACCGGATGATGTTACTTATGCGGTGATGATTGATTGCTATGGAAGAGTTGGGAATGTGGAAATGGCGTTGAGCTTATATGATCGCGCTAGAACTGAGAAATGGCGACTTGATGCTGTAACATTCACGACAATAATCAAGATTTATGGGACTAGTGGGAATTTCGATGGGTGCTTGACTGTTTTTGAAGAAATGAAGGCTCTTGGTGTCAAACCGAATTTGGTTTGTTATAATACTTTGTTGGATGCTATGGGAAGAGCCAAGAGACCTTGGCAGGTTAAGTCTATTTATCAGCAGATTTTGAGTAGTGGATTAACACCTGGTTGGGCGACGTATGCTGCACTCATTCGTGCGTATGCTAAAGCTCGCTATGGTGATGATGCAATGAATGTGTACAAAGAGATGAGGGGAAAAGGGATTAACTTGAATAATGTTCTTTACAATACCCTTTTGTCTATGTGTGCTGATATAGGCTTTGTTGATGAAGCTGTTGAAATACTTGAGGACATGAAGACAACTACGGATTGTAAGCCCGATAGTTGGACATATTCATCCATGATCACAATATTCTCTTGTTGTGGAAAAGTCTTAGAGGCGGAGGCCACATTAAAAGAAATGATGGAATCAGGTTTTGAGCCAAATATATATGTTTTAACCTCTCTAATCCAATGCTACGGGAAATCCAGCCGCACAGATGATGTGGTGGCAACATTTGACCGAATCATAGATCTTGGCATAACCCCTGATGAGCGGACTTGTGGCTGTCTTCTCAATGTGATGACACAAACTCCTCGTGAAGAGCTTGGTAAGCTTACTAGATGTGTTCAAAAACAAAATCTGAAGCTAGGTAATTTAATTAAACTTCTAGTGGAATCCAATATTGAAGATGAAACTTTTAAGAATGAAGCTAGTGAAGTACTTGGTGAAGTGGGAGAAGATGTAAGGAAAGCATACTGCAATTGCTTAATTGATCTGTGTATTAACCTTGATCAGTTGGAGAAAGCGTGTGATCTGTTAGACTTGGGGATTAATCTTGATATATATAGTGATATACAGTCAAAAACTCCTACAAATTGGTCTTTACATCTAAAGAGTCTTTCGTTAGGGGCAGCATTGACCGCATTACATATATGGATAAATGATTTGACCAAGGCTTTAGAAGAGGGAGAAGAGCTGCCACCATTGCTTGGGATAAACACGGGTCATGGGAAACATAAGTATTCTGATAAAGGTTTGGCGGGCGCGCTTGAGGCCCATCTCAAGGAGCTAGATGCTCCTTTTCACGAGGCTCCTGATAAGGCTGGATGGTTTTTAACGACGAAAGTTGCTGTCAAGTCATGGTTGGAAGCTAGACATGCTAACATGGCGGTTGCTGCTTGAGTGCTGACTAAATCAAAACATGCTTTGGTCTTCAGGAGTATGAACCACTATTCTTTTTCTTCACTAGCTTGAATTCTTGATGATTGTACTGTTGAGTTTTTCTATCTAGTGGATGTTCATTTAGGTTTAGACTCAGGGTCGTATAATCTTATGAAGTCTATAATGGAGTGTTTAAATTTGCGGGTCTCGGATTGGTTATCTTAGTATTTGTAGCTGGAAGTCATAATAGTGACTTGTTAATTTCTTGGATCATTAGGCCATTTAGTCAGTTTTGAATAATTTACCTAAGTGTAGTTAGCATTATCTATTTGTACTGTTCTCTATTAAATGGTTCTATTTTCATTAATAAGCATATTGTACCCTGATAATAGACCTCTCAGCCATATAAAATATGCCTGCTACATGTTTGACTTTAAATATATTCAAATCCCCTTAAAAAGGAGTCAACCTGTGGTTTGTGCATTTACAATTAGTATGAATGCCAGGTGATTGACTTTTAACTAAAAAATAGTAATGTTTGTTATTTAAAATCAAGAGAAATTATAAGTCAACATATAATTTATTTTTAAACCCATATAAGGTTCATATGTTTATTAACTATGACCTGTGAAATTCAAACCTTATACTTGACTCTTGTGTGAACACTCAAGAAAATGGATCTAATGGGTAGGAGTCAGATTGAAATTACTAAACAATTTACAAGATGCTCTGCACGTTAGTTGCCTTAAACTTGACCTCTGTACTGTACTATATATAATATACACATACATATATGTTATATATGTGTATGTATATGTAAATGTGTATATATATGCAAAGTGCCTTGAGCTGTAGGATCAATAACTGCAAATAAGAGACTTGAAGTACAATTTTGCATCATGGGTAATTGCATCAACCTTATGCAATCTCAGAAGAAAATCAGTGTCCTTGAAGAACATTTTGATCTTGAAACATACAGTGATATACAACCGAAATCAAGAAAATCAGAAGTTAAACACATTGTCTGTAGGAAACCACAAAAAGTTAAGGTCGTGGTGAGTAGGAAGCAATTAGAATTTCTGATAAGGAACGCGAAGGATTTCCACATCAGCATGATCAAACGTCAATCTTCTTGCCATAGAGACAGATATCAGAAATGGCAGCCGTCTCTGGCTGCTATCAAAGAGTAGAGCTTCAATTATTGTTTAATATATAAAAAATGTTATGTAGATGCTTTTTATAGTCATTTACAAGTGTAACGATGCTTTTATGAGGTTTAAGATTCATCCTCTGTTGTTTCCCCTGTTTTTCATCTAAGTATGATCATGTTGTCTGATTTGCAGAATAAAGTAACAAATGAAGCATCGAAAAACAGTAATGATAAAGGCAATACCAAACATCATAAATTAACTCACTCCAACTTACAAAACAACAACCTTGAAAGGTTCAAATACTATATACAAATAAATCCACAGGACATGGATTGTTATGATTTAATAGTAACATGCATAGAGTATAATAATCACAGTAAGTCTCCAAGCCCCAATTAGTTCCACATCATCCATTCAAACTATGTTCAAGTGAACCTTCAAAATGCTTTTGCAGCCCTGAAACCAATACGGGTCATATGATGATCGGTGAATAACCAATCGTATAAAAATTTTAAAAAATAGCTTATTTTTTCCTTGAGTTGAATGGTTCTTCAAACATACCTTTTGGAGGAACTCAAGTTTCTGACTGGTTTCTGTTCATCTGTCTTTATGGATGTTAAATTCTTTTCTCTTGTGGCTGCTTCTCTTTTCGACTTCTTTGATTCTACTTCTAGTGCTTTCATCAAGCTTTCAACCTTCTTCATTAGCACCTGCCAGTCAGTTGAGTAGATGCACTTAGCATTTATGTGTTCATGTGCATGTATTTTGTTTTCTTTTAGACACACACACATGTTTATATTAGAACCAATAATATGTTAGAACTATGAGAACCATATAATGCACTTGTATGCAACGCATTGAATGTGATACATAAGACAGTTATGTTACCGTCTCATTTTCTCTCTCTTACTGTTTTGATTATCTTTTATTCGCTATATACAAGTGCATTAAGCAGTTCTTGCAATTCAAAAAATATTACTGGTTCTGAAAAGAGAATACGAATCGATAGGCAGACACATAGAGACAAACCGAGAAAGAAGCTACCTTGTTTTCTTCGTCTTTTGCATTCAAACGGCTGTCTTTCATCTCACAAAACTTCCTTAAACCAATCACCTCTTTCTGAATTTTATCATACAAAAACCCAGAAACAACATCATCATCATCTGCATAAGATTTCACAGTTATCCTATCTTCATCCTTAAACTTATCAAACTTCATGCCACCAGTATTATCAACAATCCTTTCATTATTCTCCTTTTCATCTCTGTCAACATCCTTACTCCTAGAAGCCCACAAACCTTTCCTCATTAAATTCTCTCCACACGCATCTGGTTTTCGTGAGCTTATGGATGAACCTCTTGGCTGTGACGTCGATCTCTTCCTTCCACCGTTACTTGACAAGATCCCAAACAAATGAGTTGACTTTTCAAGCTTTGGTGATCCACAAGTTGACTGCTTTAATCCATCTTCAAGTGTCTTTAGTCTTAGCTTCACTTTTTCTTTCAGTTGTGCTTCACTTTTCGCGGTTCTTTCTGATATGGTCAATTTGTCCCTTAGCCGTTGCATTTCTGCCTGAAATTTTACATGTTCTGGTGAGTTTTTATTAAACTCTAAAGACCTTTAGATTCTTAAAATATTTAAATTGATATAGTATAATAGTTTTTCATGTGCCTGCATAAGCCTCCTTTCTTCCAACCATTGCTTAACAGGCATAACCTTGTCTTTCTCATCTTTCCATTCATTAGCCACTGTCGTTGCAACGCGGTTGGCTGAAACATTTGCTCTTGCTAGCTCCCTTTCTAATGTTCTTTTCTCCTCCTAATCAAAAGATTAAGAAAATCGAAGATGATTTATATTATGATTATCTTATAGTAAGTTTGTAAGGTTTCAATCATGAAGAATCACTGTCTTATTACTTGTAGTTCTGAAATCTGACGCTTGAAGTCACGAATAGTATTTGCAGCAGCGCCGCCTGAAAGAATAGCTTCCTCAAGTTCTTTGATGGTTTCACTGAGCTTTTCAACCTCTAAAACTTTTTGACGGTTTGTTTTCTCTAATATCTTGTTTTCCTCCTGCATATGTGGGTAGTATTTTACTAAAAACCGAACTAGATATTCCTAGAGCTGGCAATTTCCACCCATTTATTAGTTTAAAGATGATTTTGGCGTTGACACGCGTCCTCATGCGCTGCTTAAAGTGCAAAACAGTGCACAAGGACATGTGTCAACGTTGGAATACTGTCTACCCTTCTTTACCTAAAACCCTTTTTGATGGGTCAAACGAGTAAATTTAAAGAAATAAAGGAAAAGGTCAAAAGCCTGTAATTTGAAAACTTATATTATTATCAAATTATTATAATTTTGTAATCATATTTGACACTTCAATTACTTATAAAATAATTAAAATTTTGGACAAAGACCGTTCTAAGTTCACCTGACCCGACCCAACCAGGCCCAGGAAGTTTAAAACTACACCATTTTGACCCATTATGCACATGTGTGCTATCTCTAGACATTCATCAAGAAACATCTATACAAAGGAGTTAGTGCCTGGAAAATTTCGATACGTCTGTGCAGCTCTATATTCTGATTCTGGACCTCTTCGACAATCAACGCTCTTTCTAAAGCACTTCTCAGAATTCTCTCTGCTTCAAGTAGCGCTGCTTCTTTCGTCTTCGTATGTCTTTCTAGTGTCTTTTTATCCTCCTGCAGTACCGCGATCTGGTATAACAAAAAAAAAAACCATAAACAAAACACAAACAAAAGTAACACAACAGCTATATTATCATGTTTTATATAAGGTAAGTTGTACCTCCTGTTTGTACATTCTGATATCGGCCTCAAGAGGAGCAATAATGGACTCGATTGGCACTGAATCGTCGTCTTTTTGATTTGCATGCACCCTTCGAAGAGTCGCTTCTGCTGCAAACTGTGCAGCCAGTGCTTCTTTCTTCTCTGTTACTAGCTTCTTGATATCCAAATTCTACATATTTCAGAACATAACATAAGTTAGTTGATTATCAAGATTCTGAAGCTTCAAACAAAGATAATAATAATAATAATAATACTTCACCTTTTGCTCAAGAAGATTTTCGGTGTTCCTAATCTTGTTGTCCATTTTTTCTAGCATGCTTCCCATCTGCAAGATCACAAGTACTTGGAACATGTCGGTGACGGAAACAAAACCTCTCAGTTAATTTTTTTTTACATTTAGTAAAAAAAATTATTTTTTACATAAAAAAAGAGAAAATTACTTGGGTTTCCTTCTAAAAGATATTCGAATTAAAATTTTAGTATGTTTGGTACTTTGGCAAAAAAAATTCATGTTTTCATCTTTAAAGTCATGTTTCCTCCTGTAAAATTCACGTTTTTTTAGCAGACGACAATTTAGAGGGTCGACCCACGTTTCCCTTAAAAAACAAACTTTTTTACATAATAAATTACGAAGAATTTCAAGGTTTAAGGTTTAGTGTCTAGGGTCCAGTATAGTGTGTTGCAAGCAGTTATTTATCCGTCTCATGTTCAACTTATATGCACCTCTTCTAATGACTTTTCTTTCAAGACATCAGCAGCTTTAAGAGCTTTGATTTCACTTTGAGCCAACCCCAACTCACGATCCTTTTCTGCAATAACCAAAAACGTTAGTAACATCATTTCACAATATCTGGTGTATACATAGTGGTGTCTACTGTCCAAAAAAAAAGGAAAGAAACATAGTGGTGTCCATTCACATGATGGTTCGACTCATGCATACAACGGTGTAGATTTAGGAATATAATCAAATGAGCATGCGTGTTAGTCGTTCTAAAAAAGTTCATTTCACAACTGTACGTTCTTAACCAAGAACCAAGCGAACCAACCGAACCTACTGACCTTTGAGCAGGTTCTCCAGCCTGTTGAGCTCCAACACAACGGGGTCCGGCTGAGGAAGCAGAAGACGTTGTTGATCGAATTCTTCGTATCCCACCATTTTTGCTGTTTTTTAGTTTGTTTGAAATCAAATGCAAGAACTGAGGGTGTTATAATATATAAAGTTGAATATAAAAGAGTCCAGACTTAAGTTATAATCATTTTTTTTTAAATTTTGCTGTGGTTTGAAGCAAACACCATGAAAGGAACAAACCATGAAAACCAGCCGGCAGGGACGGCTACTAAGCATCATTCTTCTCTCTTGATGGTAACCGTTGCAATTCTGAATATCCATTTGTTTCATTTTCATAATATTCATCATTATTTTATTCTTTATAATATAATAATATTATATATTCCATTTCCGGAGTAAATATGTTTTTTTTCCTTAAAACAACTCATATATAGTTAACCATTTTTTTAATAAACTTTTATTAACCATTGATCCGTTAATCTTTCTGATCTTACCACTAGCATGTCTCTTAGAAGTATTTACGAGGTATATGTGGTAGGAGTTTTAATATTTTGAATCTAGTGGTAGAAAATGTTGCGCATTATGAAAATTTTGTTTATAACTAAGGTGTGTCCAACTCATGTTTTTCGTGAAAAAGAATAATAATAATAATAATAATAATAATAATAATAATTGGTTTTTGGTGACGGGAAAGGGTGAATGGACTCTTTGGTGCCACTCCTAATCGTGTATGATCATTGAATATGATGAACAGAGAAGACAAATATTCATGTTGTATCTTATTTGATCTGTCATGATTTGTACCAACTTGAACTTGACTCTTTTATGTTATTTTATAACTTGTATTTGTTAAATGAATAATACTTAAGTTTAAGCTATAAAATACCAATGTTATACTTATGTATTCATGGAGAAAAAACTAAATAATTAAGGTTTCAATGGAAACAAATATAGGGTATTGTTTGGATAAGCATATCAATATAGATAATGGAAATGAAGTTATGTATTACCATGTTGTGACTTCCACCCATTAATCCCTGCATAAACAAATTAAGTTCTTTCACATAGTCTTTCTTCAAGGTGTACGTGTGTTTATCGTTTCTCTAACCATCTCTAGTTATTTCTAAACTCCTTCGGTATATCCTTCTTCGTTTGCTCCCGTCCCTACCATATACTTATGAACAGCAGCAGAGGCCGCATATGATAGGTTATTCCAAAATCAATGTGAATATTGCCGAATAGAAGACTTCGTTGTAAGAATGAGCAAAAGCTCGAAAGAGTAAAAAAGAACATAACATCCGAAACGATAAAAGAAGGAACCCATATCGATGTCCTAATTGTACGACTTTGGTATGATGTCCTTCCAACATGGATTCACGTGTTAATAAAAAAATATATTTATAATACTAACTAATAATAATTATGTAGTAGTAGTAACAATAATAATAATAATAATAATTAGTATTATTATTATTATTATTATTATTATTACTTTTATTATTATTATTATTATAAATATTTTTATTATTATTATTATTATTATTATTATTATTATTATTATTATTATTATTATTATTATTATTATTATTATTATTATTATTATTATTATTATTAAAATCACCACTTAGGGTGGTTTTTGGTGGATGTGTATCTTCAAACAAACAATAAGTTCAAATATAGGTAATAATCAATGTTCATATGACATTTTCAAATGTGACATATATTTAAACTAATTACGATTAAAACATCACATATAAGGCCTACAATTGTGTTAAAAAAATAAGAGAGAACTTTTTTGGAGAGAAATATATGAACTTTTTAGAGTCGTGACTTTTTAAGAAGACTATGAAATCATAAAAACTTTATGCAACTTTTGCAATCTATATATACACCGTCTTTGGGTTATTTGAGAGGAAGACGTGTGATTATAAATTGTTATTATATAGCCAATTGCTCGACGAAATTCTCTAGCGACTTTGAGCATTTTTATAAATTAACAGGAAACCCAAATTAATGAGATAATTATCGTTATAAGTTTAATTAACTCTTTAGTTATAGGTTCACATGTAGTGTTAAGATTTAGATCGTTTATATCATAGTGTAAACTCTATATAAATTGACGATTAGTTAACACTAGTTTAGATGTGAATTTACACCGCGCTAAAAAAAGTTTATAACACCTTGTAATTGATTACATGCATCACTATATACATATCAATCAAAACTCATAACAACATGAATCAAATTATGTATCTAAAAGTATATCCTTATTATAAATAAAAAAAAGTTTATTAAAATATTTGAGATTAAAATATAATTTATATTAAAATAATATCTTTATTTTTATTACTTTAAATAAATATATGGTTTGTTATTACAATCTTACAAGGTTTTAGCGAGGGATAAGGTGATCTTAAATTAAGAATTAAAATTTGAAAAAAGATTACGTGACGCAATAAAAGTTCCTTTAAAGGATTGACAAATATAAGTGTTGAAATTGGATGCCCTATGTCGTCAACATCATCAACAACCAAATTACTGTTTTTGCCTATGTTTTTCGTATGACACGTTTTTAACAATAAAGTATCAGAATTTTAGGGGCCGAAATACTCGGAATAATAAAGTTGTAGTTGTGTAAGCTAAGTTAAATTAAACTTAGGTTAAAGTAGAGGTGTTTAAAGTTTCAAAGAGATATTTTGATAATAAATGATTTCTCTTACAATCAAAAGGTTAGGATTCAAATAATACAAAATGCAAATCAAGATATATTTATCCTAAAAAATCTAAAAGTTACCGTTAATAAGATAAAGTAGAGTAGATGTGTTTAATTTTATGAATATGATCAAAAGAATTGAAGTTAGATTTCAGTTAAAATCGATTTTGTTTTTTATTTTTCTAGACAGATTAGAGACTAAATTGTTTTAAGAATTGAATTTTCTAACCGAGTTATGAGTTTTGGAGGTTGAATAAAACCAATATAATATAATAAACTAGGTTATTATCTTGGGTATTACACGGGTTGGATAAAAAAAATATTAAATAATTAGTAATAAAAAATTATTAATTATAAAATGATATTTTGAAATATGATATAATTGAAATTACATATAAGTAAAAACGATAAGTAATAAAGCAATGATATTATTTTCTTTAAACTTTTGTTTTTTTTTTATCTAAAAGTTTCGTTTTAAATCAAAACGTTTTAAAAGAAGTCATTTTCTAAAAATTTCTTGTTATAACTTTGAATTTTAACTTTTTAGTGTTCATAATAAATTTAATTTTTAAAAAAACTGATTTTAAATCTTTCATATTTTATATAAAGTTTGATATTTTTAAAAATTACTTATGTTATACAAAAGATTGTTTCTTTAGAAATTACATTTATAAAAATAACTCTTTTTAATTTATTAAAAATTATTTTATATAACAGAAAGAATTAAATATTATATAATTAGTAGTTAATGTAAACATTAAATATGAAAGAGAAACGAGAAAATAAGAATTAGAAGATATAATATCATGACAAGTGACAATTCAAAATCTTCTTTTATTAGAGTAGATAGATTTTTGTTTAAATCAACTTTAATCAAGTTAAAACATTTTTTTGCTTTGTTTTAAACGGATATAGTTTTTTTGTTCTAATTTGATTTTGGTTTGAATTAAAATTAATAAAAAGGTTCCTGGTTTGAGAGAACCGGTTCAAAAGACCAATTAATTTGAAAACTGATTCCATATATATCCCAAGTGTCTATTGACTTTAGTACAGAACATTACTGATTGTACGTCATAAAAATTGTATGGTTTAATTCATTAAAAGTGTAAGGTTAGATAGTATTTAGAAATATAAAAAAATTGTGTTTTAAAATCTATACATATAGCCTAGGTGTAGATCCCTAATCCAAAAAATTAATTAGTAATTAAGAATAGTTCTAGTCAATGAGTCTTAGATCAATTGGTTTAGAAGGAGACATCATATGACTTTCCAAAGTAAAAATCATGGGTTGGAGTCTCACTAGATGCAATATGCTTCTAGTGGGCCAAGAGTTTTATCACAGTGGACCTTTAGGTGGTGGGTTTTCCTTGGAATGGTGAGCGAGCCTGGTCACCAGCGTTGTCTGTGTTCGCGGGCGTGGATGACCTTTCGCCAATGGGTTTACCCGGGTGATGGGGCTTAAAAAATTATTCGTTTGCCGTTCAAAAAAATTAAGAATAGTTCTAGAATTTAAGACTAATTTATTTGTTAATTAATCATGGATTCTAACAATGAGGAAAGCAAGCTAAATTATTGTTGATTGAAAGCTATTTTTGTTTGCTTGACCAATAAACCCTCCTAGTGGGAGGAACCCATCTTTCAAATAAAATAATTACGTATAAGTAAAATAAAAATAAAATAAAATATTCAAAGATACGAAAATTACGAAATATAATGAAGTGGCTTGAAAGTACAAAGTTATATTCAAGTTAACATTTTGATCACATCTTTGCTTGAAAGCCATGATGAAAAATGTGAAAGTTATTCAAATAATCACCATTATTTTATTAATTTCAACTTTCAAGCCTTGGTTAGATTATTATCTTGGAATATTGTTTAGTGACTAATGATGGTCAAATACTTAACATCCTTACCAACAACACCAACACCAAGTCCATATACATGTCCACTAACCCGATTATCATGCCTTATACTTTGTCTTGTATTCTTTCGTTTAGTGATGGTTTGGGAGAGAAGATGATTTGGTTGAGTCATGAGTGGGTATGTTTATGGATAAACATGTGGTTGGATTTTGTTGCTTTGAATAGTTGTAATGATGATTTTATACGATTTGAAACACCATATATGAAAATATCTAGGTTTTGGATTGCTCTATTTAAGTCTTGTCTTTAATGACTAAGTCGTGTTTGGATTAACTACATATTGAAGGTAAGTAAAACAAAACCTGAAGATCGTTGATAATATTCTCATATAAAAAAACAAAATAGTCGCAATGGAAAAAGAATCAAACAATTAAAAATATAAACGTGGATAACATACAAATTTAAGTTATAAAAATAAACACATACGAATTTACATTTTATAAAAAATGATATATAAAAGATTGGAGAAGAGTATAAAAAAATTGTTGAAAAACAAGACATTAATCAACTTACATTGCTTGTACATATATAACTTATATGTTATGACTTGTATCCTGTTTTGAATGAAATTTTCATCAAACGAAAATGAATATAAGCATGTCGCAAAAAGTATATTCAGAATTCTATAAAACATTTTTTGAAGATTAATAAGAGAAAGATAAAAAATAAATGAAATTTTGTAGGTGTACCAAAAAATAGATAAGTATAATGTATAATATACAAAAGTAGCTAAACTTGATGGGATTACAATGTAACTATATAAACGGCTTGATGTAAATTAATTTAATGATTTACAGCTGAATTTTACGCTATGTTTAAATAATGTACATAAGAGCTGTTGGTTTTTAGGTATAATAGTTTAACCGAATCTTTAAAATCTAAAGAAGCTTTTAAGCCTTTGTATTTGAAATTATCAGAGAGGTAGATAGAAATGACATTATAATTCTATTAAACACCAATTGTTTGGTGTGATGAGGAGTTATTACAGTACAGATGTCTAAGTAGAGGTGTGTACGGTGCGGTTCGGTGTGGTTTATAATGGTATGCATAATATGGTTCGTTTTTAAGGTCTTGTCAAAACCGAAATCGAAGTTGGAGTGTGCATACAACAATGTGTGCGCGTATTTTACATTGCTTCTATTTGTTTATGATGTTTCCTTAATACATAACAGAATCCACTATGTAAATATATTTTTATAAATGAGAATTAAAAGGATGAATATATGGCATTTTAGTAAAATTATGAGGAGTATTGTAAATGTATTATACATTAATGACATTCGGTTCGGTTCGGTGCGGTTAATTTGCATATCAAAACCGAAACCGAACCGCAATGTGCAGTTAATGGGTTATGCCTTAATCGAACCGTCGGTTAATCGTTCGGTTCGGTTAATGTGGTTAATTCTCTGGTGCAACTCTCTTATGCACATCTCCTCTATACAAATTGGTGTTTGGGGTTCATTTGTCAATGATCGGTGTCATGGAGCTCCATTCCGATATGGTTAGAATTATAGTTATCATTGTATTTTGTTGGAGTTTCATCCCTATCGTCATCGACCCTTTGATATTATGGATTGCCTTAGAGTGTACCTCCTGGAGATCTCTATGTCGGTTTTTCTTATTGAAACTTTAGTGGTTCAATGATCTTTAGCTCAATGATGTAAAACTTGGGTTCATTTAAGATTGTACTAGTCGATGATCTTAAACATGGGTGTATCTAAAATTATCATAAGAATAAAGTACAAAAGAAAATAAGATTAAAACATAAAACTTATAATCTACCTTCTAAGAATCTTATAAGATTTTTAACTTTTAAAATCTCTTGAGATGTTTGACGAGAATGATTATAGAGAAAGAAAGAGTATTTTTCTTTTGAAATATGTAGAGAGAAAGTGCAAAGAATAATGGAATAAAGTCTTTGTATTTATAGTGAGATTTGAAGGCCTGATAAGTAAAAATGATAAGAAATTTTTAAAATAGTTTGAAGGGAAAACTTGTAATAACTTTCTGAATGTGTCACACATATATTTTTAATTTGTTACAAATGAAAGCATGCTAGAATGTTTAATGTAACATGTTGTGTGATGAGTAAATTAATATAAAGTTATTATATATAATTTTAGGCGATGAAATAAGTGGTGGTGGACGGTGGATTTTAAGTGGTGGTGGACGGTGGGTTTTAAGTGGTGGTGGACGGTGGGTTTTAAGTGGTGGTGAGAAGTGGGTTTAATTTGGTCTTCGGTGGGGATGGATGGTTGCCGATGGTTCAAATGGCGGGTTGGGTGATGGTGCTGGTTTTGGTGGAATACGATGGGAGAAGGGGGAGAGAGAGAGAAGATAAAGAGGGATAGAAGAGATAGGGATGGGGCGGGGATATGGGAGGAGATTTTAAAAATATTAAGAGGCATACAAGTCTTTTTATATGATTTAACTAAACAAATATTAACGTTGTTAACGGTTAAGGTGAAAGTAAAACAAATCCTAAAACTATTGGACTGTCAATGTAATAAATAAACTATTGGATTGAAACCGTTATTTTCGTCAAACCTCAGGAACTAACATAGTAATTTACTCTAATATATATAAATTATAACTTGAAATAATAAAAGCATGTGACAACTTTCACATGTGAACTTTCATGTTGCTTAGAGAAATAAGTAATCTTATTATGATAATCATATATATAAATAGACGTTATAGAAAAATTTAGTGAGAGTTAAAAATATAGAAGTCATGGATGTTATAGCCGTAAATAGTATGTGAGTGGCTTATTGACACATACAAATTTTTTTCTCCTCTAATTTGTTACTTTTTTTCAGTTATTTATTTGCAAAATATTTTCTAAGCATGTTTACTTTTTTCAACTTTTTTGTTATTTTTTTCTCCTCCCCCAACCTCCGTTTTATTCCCTTTCTTTTATTTTTAGAACATTTGTTTTCTCATTGCATCCACGTTCTAATATATACAATCGTGATTTACAATTATTTGTAAGAAGCTATCGTTTTATCTTTTGGTTGTATAAACATACAATGTAATTATTTATATCTATTAAAAAGTTACGAGTTTGACTATCATCTCCCCGCCACGCGAGCTTGAACCCTTGTTTTATACATATTTGCAAGTAGAGTTGTTGGGTAAATCTAAATAATGATGTTAGGAATATCAAAATGAAAAATACTTTACAAATTTCTGTAAAGAATGAATAAACGGAAGTTGAGGGGTTAAACGAGCATATGCTCAAACTTAAATCACGGAATTTTAACAAAATGTAAAGTTAGAATAGAGATAAGGAACAGACTTTAGTTCTTGTAAATTTCCGTCTTAATATCTTAACAAGAAAATGGTGTTTTCAACCAGAAAATTATGAAAATGATAGTAGATCAAATGCTATGTTATGATGGACTAGAAATAGTGCAAATGGTGTTTATAACTTGTTAGATATACGTAATTTTGAATTCTAACAAGACTTTATATTGCATATTGGTAAATTTCTCAAAATGGGTCGAGAAAAACTTTTATTTTCGTTGTGTTTTCTTGATTTCGTATGACATGGATATCGACCTGAATTGAGCTTGATATGAAACGTATCTAACAAGACCTTATATTGCATATTGCTAAGTCGTATTGAATATGTTAATTACTCATGAAACACAAAAATGATATTATAGAATTGTGCAGATAGAACATTTACAAATTAACTTAGTTGTCAAAACTCAGATTTGGTAGATGATTGTTCTTTTTTTTTTAATTAACGGAAGTAAATCAGAGCTTTCTCGAAACTAATCACACATCAAAATTGAATTGTAATTATAAATTCATAAAATTTGTAAAAACTATTTACAATGATTACATGTAGCCAAAATGATTAAATCAACCAAATTGATCACCAAGTAATTTGATATGATACTTCATGATGTGTGTATAAATTAAGTATAAGGTAATGCATTTAGTTAAACAAGGATATCTATGTATGCACATAATATATTATATTAAAATTAAAATATGTTGTACTTAAATAAGTACCACATGGGTCTTCAACTCTTCATCTAGTGACCCTCTTTCCTGTTTATTATTGTTTATCTCACCTTTTTCTTGCCTATAATGACATTGTGTGGAAGTGGTCGTTAAACATGCTCATGCTATTATAAGGACATTTAATCACTTCTCTTTCACTTTAGGTTTGAAGATTAATTTCCATAAATCTAGTTTATCTGTGTTGGGGGTGATTCTAATTTGGTGGGATTAGTAAGTTTTAACTACTCTTTTACAAGTTTGGTGTAGATTTTGTAATTCTTTTGTTAAACTTAATAATAAAGGGTTAATTCTTTTTTTAATCATCGATAAAGCGAATTGAAATTGAGAGTTTTATACACAGGTATAAGAATGAGCTCATGTTATGTAATACTAGCAAAGGAATGAGAATTTATAGTTAATAGCATAATCCCCAACACTTGTGTGAATGAACAGTCCAAAACACGCGTATACAATAAACCCAAACCCGTAAATTTTGTGTCGAGTCATATTGAGTTTCAGGTCGTTTCAAATATCCAGTAAACTAGTATCTGCAAGTAACTACATTTCAAACAAATAATCAAGATATGTCTGCACACACGCACGCACATACGTTATTAGGTGAGGGTGTTAATCAGGTTTTGGTTTTGTAACGTATGTTCTAAAACTAAACAGAAAACCAAACCATGAAGTAAAACCCAAATTTTAATTCTTGAAACTGAATTCTGTCTGCTTCCAAATTTCTAATTAGAATCCATTCTTTTAAGTTCCTCAGACCCTCTTTTCCTTTTGGACTAAACTACACATATCAAAAACATCTGGGTGTGCATGAGGATCATCCTAGTAGTAAGTCGTAACGGCTTTTGAAGCATATATTATGTGGGAACCTGCTAGACATGCAGCCACCCAATCAGCGGTAAATACTTGGTACCCATACTAACATATTTGAAGGTGAGCTTATTTAAACGGGTCGTGTTCGTGTTGACGTATTTCACCCATTTATTTAAGTAGGTTGACACGTCAACCTCTTTAGTTGAATACGCCAACCCACCAACCCATCTAATTACATAAGCCAGCCCACCAACTTGTTCGGTTATATAAGCCGACCCACCGACCCGTTTGGTTATATATAAAATGACCCACTGACCCATTTGGTTAAATAAGCTGACCCACCAACCTGTTTGCGACTCATTTAGATAACTGAGTTAAACGGGTCATGTATGGGTTACATAATTTTAAATGTGTCTAGTTTATGGTTGAAGTCTTGGACACAAATAGATATATGATTCGTGTTCAGGTTTAATGATTCCACACGCCAACCAGACACAATTGCTACCCTAGTCAGGTCCATGTAGACGTACCTTGTTTAGCTTTTCAAGATAAATCAAATTCACTTCCTTGCAAAGGCCTTCAACATCCATCGCATACTCTCTTCTATCTTCCTCCTGCTGTAATTGATGTCTCATCCTTTCTAGGGCTCCCGTTAATCCACAGAATCCATCGGCAACAAGAAGTTCAGCTGACTGCAGCTTCAAAAGGTTCTTAACAGTAACAAGTACCTGAAAAATAGCAACACAAACCGTTACATATTACACACACATGTTCATATGTATATGCGCATATGTATATGTATACAAAGACAACCTTCTCTTGGAGATCCAAATCCTTTGATATTGTCAAATCAAGCACCGGCCTAACCAAGGCACAACTGCTGAAAAAGGGAGGCTCTGGTTTGCCACTATTTTCTAACTGATGTAGAGCCAGATCACCAACAAGTGAAACGGACCTCCGATGTAGTCTCACATCAACAGTGGCGTTGCTCAAAACGCCCTACAAAACAAAGTTTAAGATCTGGTTACTAAAAAACGTACAAAAATTATTTTGTCAGATTAATCTCCGCATTACCTGGATCATTAAGTCTCCACCTTCTGAGTAGAACAAATCAATGCCATTCTGGTTGTTTCTAATAAGTGATGAAACAGCATACAGTGCTTTTATGGCTTCCTCTATGAAACTAGATTTGACCATCCTTATTAGTGCCGGCAATGCTCCCAGTTCAAGAACCTAAAACCCACACATATACTGACTGCATCACCCACAGTTACTGAGTTGCTAAGAAATAAACGACTTTCATGTTTCACGAGGAAGAAATGAGCTAATTTTGTACCTGCTCCTGAACTGTAGGATTGTTTTGACTGGCTTTACCAATAATCCATGCACAAGATGTCCTTATCCCAGAATCTGCGTTAGTAAGTTCTCTTATAACCACAGAAAGACCTCCCATTTTGTTCAAATCTGAAAATCAAATGAACCGTAAGAGCTCTGTATGTTGATTTGTGTATGAATAGAGAGATAGATATCATACATAAGCACCCTCTAGACTACAATAATTACAATTAAGTACGTATCTAGTCTACTAAAGGGATGGGTCCATATTACCCCTCAAAACTTAATGTAATATCATATTTATCCAACAGATAGCATAATACCAAATACACCCACATTCAAATTTATGATACTTATATCATTCTTTAAAACCGGCATTAGGATATGAGAGTTTGGAGTGTAAGGAGAAAGATAAGGTATAATGGTCATATTATAAAATTGTATTTATTGAAATGGGTAAATAGATGTATTTTGAATGGGTATATTTGATATTAATTTCTTTGGTTGGATAAATATGATATAATGCAAGTTTTCAAAGATATATAAGGGCTGTTTGGTAGCCTCTCAATGATCATTCAATGGCTACCTTTTAATGGCTCATAGCCTCTTAATGACGATTAAGAGGCTACCTCCTGATGGTTAATAGCCTCTTAATAGTTAAGAGGTAACCTTAATGTTGAACGGTTAAGAGGTAACATCTTAATAGTACATCTTAACCATTCATCATTAATGTTACCTCTTATTCAATAAAAGGCTATGAGGCTACCAAACAGCCCCTAAGATAATGCTCCTAAATGATAAATTATAGAATGATTAATGAATGAGAAACAGACAAACAGTGATGAAAGCAGATCAAATCTCACAAATTAAATTTTTTTTTGTTCTTCATATGCATTACTTGATTTATAAGAAATGAAAGTTAACACCTATAAAAGGGACAACTTTTATCATCTATGCTATTGGCCTATTACCAGTCGCTACCTACGATTAAGAGGTATAGCATGTAATAAAAATATTCTGGAAATGTCTACTTGCTATTGAGAGGCATCCATCCTTCCGAATGATGCTCAATAAACCTTAATTCACTAAGGAAAAGGAATACCTAATGTGACCAACTAATCCAGTAATCCTAGTAATGAAAATGCAGTGGGCCAAAGGCTAAGTAGGGTTATCATTATTTACATCCCAAAAGCGGCTTCTCTTCATGGTGTAGATCCGAAAATATTGCCCTGCCCAATAACAACTGATTCCGATATCCCATGTATCATGATTTTAGTGTTGAAAATGAGGTTTATACTTTACATCTAAAACACTAGACAGGGTGACACAAAGATTAAGATAGCACATACCATTAGCATTATCAATTGCCTCAACAAGTACCAGAAGTTCCTCTAATGCACGGTGATGGTCTTCCAAGCTCAAAGATGAATTATTCAAGTCATCAATCGCAATTTTCATTAGTTTTGCATCCGATGGCATTTCTAACTTCTCCACCAGTTCCTACATGTAGGGCAAAAAAGCAGACTGTTAGCATTTTAATAAAAACATATCAAACAGAACAAAGTGAAGACGATTGCTGCCTTGCTCATGATTTGAATTATGTATAGGAGAGAACAAATTTGGTCTTATGTGAAAAAAAGCAGATGGTTAGCATTTTAATGAAGACATATCAAACAGAGCAAAGTGAAGACACTTGCTCGAGATTTAATATACGCACAGGAGAAATGAAATTTGGCCTTATGAAATGTGTGGCTAATTAAAAGTAACCAAGGCAACCGCAAATATCAAGACTTCTGAACTCCAAAAAGGAAACAAGTATGCCTAGGCTACTAGACCCACGGAGGCTTTGCATCATAGTCACAGGATTCGCTCAAAGTCCAGCGATTTTCGAATTGGTTCAAATCAGTCCCATTCGCATTCGATAGCGACCCAGTCGCTCGCGGTTCGCTCAAGGGTTCGATTGTGGTTCACTCAAGGGTTCACTCAAGGGTTCGCTCAAGGGTTCGCTCAAGGGTTCGCTCAAGGGTTCGCTCAAGGGTTCGCTCAAGGGTTCGCTCAAGGGTTCGATTGTGGTTCGCTCAAGGGTTCGATTGTGGTTCGATTGCGTTCAATCGAATTCCAGAATGCACTTCAATCGAATTTTGACTTTGTGGTTCAATTGAATTGTGTTTAATTTCCCCTAGACCAATCGAATTCCAGAATCCATAATGCATTGCAATCAAATTTAATTTTCATTAGTGTTCAATGAATGAATTTCAATCAAATTCATTGAAAAATTAATGTCAAATTCAACTCACCTATTTTGTGTTTTTACTTATTTTGGATATGGTTTTTTTTATAGTTCCGCATTTTTAGAACTATCGGTTGGTTTAATGAGAATATATGTTTTTTTGATATATAATTATGTTGCTTTTAAACATGTTTTGTATTATGTGGAGTGAACCAAAATGATTAGTACACCGAACCGGATCGAACCGGATCGCACCGGAATGAACCTACCCCCTTACGAACCAGATTCGTAGCACCTAACGAATCGCGAACCCGTACCTCGTTTTCGAACCGGAGCGAACCACGAATTAGGTGACTATGCTTTGCATGGACCGTCAAAACATAATGTATTTTATTCAAATAAACGAGTGTATCTGAAAGAAAAGTAGGAATATTGAATAATATTAAGAAAAACTTATGTGATTATTGTCTTGGGATAAGGAGATGCAACTTCTATGCAATAGGGATGACACTATTAAGAAGATGCAACTTCTATGCAATATGGAGGCATAACAAAGATGGAGGCAATACTATTTAAGGAGTTCTGATATGAGTATATAAACTATCACATACGCATAATGTCAAAAATCAAAATAGAACATGGCCTTAAGTACATTAAATCATTTAAAAGAGAGCATCTTTCAAGCATAAGGAAGTTGATGATGGAATGGGCTATCTCAAATTTGAGAAGAACACTGAAGGGAAGAGGATCGCTAACCAAACACACAAACATTTCTTGTATTTAAAAACTAAAAGAGAAAATCAAAAAAGTCTAAAATTTAGTATCATATATTTCATGTAAGCAGATGCATAAAAATGCATATCCATCTATATGTGCACATGCACATAGCAGTAAAAGCACAGCAAATAAAACCAGTCCCCTTGTAAAATGTGCAGTTTTCTTGGACATTTGGTTTCTTTAATTATTTACTATATCAGTAAGTTAGCTCACACATATGATTCTAACCTTGAGTTCCATTTGACGTTTTTGTAGCTCATCTGCAGACAACTGCTGGACATCATGTGCTTTCAATTCTAACTTTGCAGGATCCGAGTGACCTGCAGCAATGAGCAAGAACAAACAATTCCCAGATAGAAATTTATAACATACACAAAAGCTCGAATGTGTAACATTTCAAAAAAAATTCAGAATTCAAGTCATGAAGTAAATTGCTCATATTAAATATTGATCTCATAGTAGTTCTCCGCAAGAACTTGAAAGTGTCACTAGTAAAAGGGTACCCTAAACCCAACAGAATCCCACTCGGGAAAATGCAGAGTTGTTTACTATGGTTTCCATCTTGGAATCCTTAAGAACAAGGATCCTCTTAACACTGAGGTATTCATTTATATTCAAAATAGAAGCACCTTATGTCACTAATTGTTCAACTCAATAGCTCAATAATTCAATAAGGTAGTTAAAGCAAATAAACGCGTGAGAAACACGTCTTAGCCCCGTATCAGTAGAGCTAAAGAATACCATTAACAGTTAAAAGTGATCCAATCGCTAAGTACTAAGTACAATTAAAGATAACTACTTTCTCCCAAAATTGCTTCCTTTCTGAGTTCCCCTTGTTTTGTATATAAATTGGCTTATAACCTCTACATATGTTCACCATTTATCAGTTATCCAACCAATACTTTCAACTCTTCAGATATAAATTTCATCAATTCTGAACACCTAAAGAACATATATTGTGAATTAACCTCCAGTAGAGCTATAACTTCAATCCAATCCTAACAACTGACTTAATTTTCCCTAATTACAATAATCTTTAAGCACAAATATGATCAAATAACAGACACATAACAAAATCCCCAATTACGAGCATACCTATTGCCCACTGCAACATCCCATCAAGCGACGGAAACCCACCATCGAATTCATCATGATCATTCAACGATTCATCGGTTTCTGGGTTTCCGACCAGATTTCCGGCGCCAGATGACCACAACAGGCCGCCGGAAGCCGAGTTATTGACCGGTTCAGCCGTCGAGACCCCTACCACCGCCACCATCACCACCACCGCCACCAACGCCACCGCAGAAGTCAATAGACTCCGACCCATTACACGTGTGAACTTGATTCAATGGATGTGATGATGGTTTTCTTCTGTATTGTGTAGCAACTAGTGAATCGGTGATTTGGTTGTTTGGTGTTGATTCTAGAAATCGCTATTGGCGTTTGGGTTTATTAGTTATTATGGTGTGTATTTATAGTGGGGTTAACTTAACTCTTAATCTAAACCTTTACCCTTTATATTAACAAGTAAATGATTGATAAAACAAAATGTTTAAAAGTTAGTTATATAATAATATTATAGATAGATTTTAGTGACTATTTATATTTGATAAATAAAAACATGTTTGTTTTTAATAACAAATAAAATTTTAAAAATTTATGAATGTGAAGTTTTTAATAAATAAGTATTTTTAGAAAGTTTGAAGTGTTTAAAAATATAATTTTATAAAGAAAATTTTTTTTAAAGATAAAAGTGTGAAAAATATAATTGTTTAATTACCAATTATACGTAACTTTAATCACATTTTATTTAATTAAAGTATTTTATAAGTTTTAAACTGCACATCATAAAATGGGAAGACTAGACCGATTTTGGAATAGAATTAAGTGTATCTTTGATGGTTGTAATTGGTGTAGCTAGTAGTGCTTTCATTTGATTGTATCCACCTTCTTTCAAGTTTGTTGTACAAGAAATATGTTTTGTTTTAGTAATAAATCGTTTTTGTGGACCGTTCAAAAAATAATAATCTTAGAAAAATGTTATAGTTAGCTATTGAAGTTATGCTTTGTGGATTCCTAAAGAATATAAAACTTCCTATCGTGTCCAAGTCGAATCCAACTCTCGATGGTTACTATATAGTTGAGAAAGTTCATGCCATTTAGTTTGTATTTCCTAACGAGCCATCTTAGGTGCTAAATATGTGTAGTAGAACTTGTCATTAGAAAATGATAAAAGATTTATAAATTTCTAATAAATTTATTATTTTTCTTTGTTTTAAATCATTTTATTTTTCTTTTCCTTATTATTTGCTGATATAGAGATAGGATTGATGATTGATGATCTCAAAAAATATGAATTGTTTGTGTAGAATAAGTGTAACAATTCACCCATTTAAAGATAACATGCCACAAAGTATAGTAATAAGAGACAATGTTAAATGATTTCATTTAAAGAAAAGTAACCTCAAGTCGTCTTAATAAAAAAAACATATATGTCTAAATTTATTTAAACACTACATTAGCTTTTTTTTAATTCCTTACCTTTCATTCCTAGACATTATATTATAATATATATTATTATGTTTGGTTGGTTGCTATAGTCACCTTTTGTGACTTTTCACATTGTCCACCAAAGTTTTACTGCGAAGGCGGTGCTTGAGGTGGTTGACGGTGGTCGTATGTGGCAGTGGTGATTGCAGTGGGACGGTCTTCGGATGTAATGATGGTGGCCTACCGATGTAGGAGACCGTTTTAGGTGGTGGGATGGTGTGATCATGATGGTGAGTTGCTGGTGTTGTAGTGTCACGGTGGCGATGATGGACTGATGGAGATGTGGGTGGGGTTTTTCATATGAGAATATGAGTTAAACGTTATAATATTTGATATATTAATCGCATATCTAATATGAGTTGAATTATGATGAGTTTTTTCTTTTTTTTCTAGAGCTCTGCATTTTATGCAACTTGATATTGTGCATTAAAGGGATTTATAGAGGATTGTGTTATTATAATTATTTAATTTTATTTTTATTTTTTTAAGTAAAACATTCACTTAAATCTATCTATACTAAAAGATAAAGTTTTGAAAGTACACATGACATATTTTAAATTTATTTTTTTTGTTTATCTTTTTTATTAAATAACTACATTAAATATTATTTTTTAGAATTAATTTTTTAATAAATTTAAGATAATAAATGTAATTTGTAAGGAAACAATTCTTTTATAAAATAAGAAAAAATTTAAAATATTAAACTTTTTCAAAAAATCATAATATTTCAAACCTGTGTTTTTAAAAATTAAAATTTTAGTGTAGTCAAAATAATTCAAATTCAAGGTTATAATGAAGAATTTTTTAAAGATGACACTTTTTTAGAAACGATTTCTTTTTGAAACATATGTTAAAGTTATACATGATTGTATTCATCTTTTATCTCAAAATATTATTTTATAATTCATCAATTATTTAATAATTTATTCAACTCGTGTAATATACGGAGTACTAACGGCGGCATTGAAATCTAGTTATTATAACTCTCTCTTCATGGGCGGCTAACCCAAAGAATCCTTAGTAACATAATGAACAATAGCAATTAAAGATAAATAACGATAACACTAAGATGATCACGAGAAAAACTAAAAATTATGGTTGATGTGGCTGCACCCTGTGAAGATTCGTAAATGACATATACAGAATCAATGATTTCTTTCCATCAACTTCAAAAAATAAAGAGTTAAGTTTCATTTTACTCCTTAAAGTTTGTTAAAAATAACTATTTTACTCCAAAAGATTAAAAACATCAATTTACCTCCAAAAGTTTCATAATTTGTTTCAATTTCAGGTCAAAGTTGTATTAGTTGTTTCAACTTAATCCAAAATAGTGAAACTTTTGGAGTGAAATTAAAACAACATATGAAACTTTTGGAGGTAAATTGATGTTTTTAATCTTTTAGAGGAAAATAGTTATTTTTGTCAAAACCCTAGAGAGAAAAATTAAAATTAACTCAAAAATAAAACATGAATATTGTTAGAGAGAAAAATTGAAATTAACTCAAAAATAAAACATGTTGTGATACTAGGGTTCAAAATATTTATTTTTTTAGTGTGGGTAGGCTTTGTGATTAGATGGGGTACTAAGGATGGTATGAACCCCATTCACGAATCTTCACTTTAATGATGACACGTTAATAGCAGTTAATACCGTAACGGAGTCAATGACATCTACAATTCCCATTTACGAAAGTACGATGATCTGTATTTCTCATCTACGGATGTAATGGTCTCCTAACATGCAATCATATGATTTGGGATTTTTTTTACCACATTGGTTAGATCTGTCTTCATTAAACACCCATAAACTAAGAGAATCATATAAAAACACTAAAACCATCTTTGGTATGGTTTAGAAACTAGCACCATTTAAAAAAAGTTCTTAAGAGGTGTGTTACTTGTTGGCTAGTAAAAATGATGTGCCGTACAAAAGGAATGGTGTATTGGTGTGAGAAGGTGGCTAGGTAAGTGGAAGTGGAAATAGGTTATCGGAGATATTTTTTGGTCAAAGATATACATGTCATTGATACTAGTTCAACTGATGCATTGATGTCTCTCTTTATTTTTGTTTATTTGATCATTGGGATCAAGAATCTTTTTAAGAGAGAAATTAATACGAGTCAACTAGGTAAGCTGGAAGTAGTTGACCAATAAACGAGTAGATTTGTTAACGGTAGTCAGATGTTAGAAATCGAGATTTTTTTTTCTGGTCGCGCTTCGCGGCGAGACTTTCGTCATTTTCCCCATGTTACACGGCTTGATTTTGATTGTAATAGGTTCATCTCACCTCAAAACATAATAGTGAATATAGATACCGGTTCTAATAATACTAATACCAACAACAAAGATTATTCGCTTATAATCATTTGGTTCATCTACGATGCCAGAAAATACTCGTGTGTTTGAATATAACTTTGTGGTAAAAAAATAATTATATTGGAAGGTTGACAAAAAAAAAACTAAAGTCAGACTATGCGGTGGAAGTTTAATTGTTTTTCGACAAACTATTGTAGTTGTAGTGTTCAAAAGAAAAACTTAAAAACTTATATAGCCAAAATCAAAACTTTACAAACTTTACACAAATAAACATTTATACGACCAAAATCAAAACTTTACAAACAACAATAGCTAAGGTGTTCAAAATACAAACTTAAGTGGCCAAAATAAATAAATTATAAACTTTAGTGTGACTATTTTAAACACTATGTAAAATTAAATAACTTAGTTGGTCAAAACCTAAACACCATAACTTTATTGTATTTGGAAGGGGCTACTATGTCAAATACATAACTTAGGTGGTTAAAACCTATATACCAGAATTATATTGTAGTTGTTAAGAAGCTATCATGTAAATAAATAACTTAGTGGTCAAAACCTTAATACCAAAACTTTATTGTAGTTATTTAGTTGATTTTCAGTATTAGGTATTATATTTAAATAATGTTCAGGTTCACTTATTCAACCAGACATAATTTACCCCCTAATCTCGAGCTATAATATTATCAACCCAAGTTCGTGGCAAATCTCTACTAGCATGTAGCAGAACATCACATCTCATATCATTTTGGTCATGTAAACATGAACATATAACAACTATGTAACACAAAATCCACTTAAAAAAAGTAGTTTGTTCTCACTTATTCATATATGTAGAGGAATAAGCTAGTCACAACCTCACTTTTTCACATACCCTTTAAGTCCTAATGCCTATACATTCTCTACACTACTTACCATCCTGCACCTGTTTTAGTTCCCTTAGTTCCACCATACAACCGAAAGAGGCTGAACGAAGATATGCCGGTCACAACCACCATGATCAACCATGCAACCGCCGAGCTTGCCATCCCCTCTCCACTTTGGTTACAAAATTTCCCATACATATTGCACGTCTTCATCCATTGCAGCTCCGGTTCAGAAAACTTAGCAAAAATAGCCGATTGTAGAGAAGCCCCGAGTGCAGCTAACATCGTGTAAGCGATAAGCTGCAATATATAGCCAAGAATGACAAAATCATTTACAAATTGTCACGCCAATTATTGAATAATAACACAATTTATGGTTAAAATTCATGTTTTTAACTAAAAAATAATGTTTTTCGTTGGTAAAAATACATGTTTTCTTATAAAATGACGACAATCTGAAAGGTCAAACTCATATTTTCCTCCGACGGATTTTTTCAAATAGTGAATTTTAGTGGACCCGTTTGACCCTCCCTTAGTTCCGCCACTGCACTATCGTCTATAATATTAATGTTAAACAGTAATCATCTCAACCACCAAGTGACCATATGTCATATCACCAGATTCACCAGTATGTAATAAGTATCATTATAAATGAGCAAGTTTGACACACAACGGAGGTAGATATGAGCATTTATCAGTATGCTCTAATGTCTTTCACATGAAAACATTCAATATTCAACAAAAGTAGCTGATGAGTGGGTGGGTGCAAACTGCAAAGAGTTCATGCATATGACAACTCATAATGCACAAGTTACAACATAAAACAATATAAGCACATGCATGAAACTAAAACTTACTTGATCACCCAATAAAATAACCCAAGCCAATGGCTTGTTCAAGAGCACACTTCTGGTAACCACACTGAACCCACATCTTAACACTTGCACTAGTGAATAAGCCGCCGCCACCGCGTTCACCACCACCAATAATCTATAATAAATCAAGAACACGAGCATACAGATTAAACATAATAGACCAACAGCTAACTCACACACCCTCTAATTCGATCTACTTTTCAATCTACAGTTTTTTACAACCATAAATTTGAACTACAACATAATCAATTGGAGACAGGACAGGTGTTAAGGATTTACAGTTTCAAGAAAAACGATTAAACATTATATTTTAATTATTTTTTAGATAAAACATACAAAAAGATGTGTTGATAAAAGTTCTTGTAGCTCAGAATATATTTATGAGTTCTTAAATGATGCTAAATCTATATATATATATAATATATTTTGTTTATCTTTGGGTCTTTTGGAAGACTAGGCCCTCAGCAGTCGCCCATCTTTTGGACCGCACGTGTCAGGAGAGACAGTTTTCAGCACATCTTGATATTGTTACACCACATGCGCAGTTTGGTGTAAAATAGCAAGCATATATCCGAAAAAATAACGAAATTTAAACACGAAAACTTAAAATGTAGACTTACACAAGGGATTTCATGTCTGTAAATTTAGCTTTTTTCCTGATGGTAAAGATTTCTTGGACTTGAGAATCAGTAGCAACAAGAACAACAGCAACAACAGCAAGAACACAAATCACAAGCCTTAACATCAACTCGACGAGCCTCACCTTCCGATCAACGGCCTTCGAATCGGTGCCATGATAAACCGGAACATTCCCAGGGCTCACACCAACACCCAAGTACCTCATATTGGTCACCACCAGTGGACCAGTGGTTGCAACTATGTGCTTATGTAACAATATATATATATATATATATATATAAGTTTGAGGGTTGTGGAGATGAAGATGACAAGTGTCAAAGGGATTTCACAAGGACATATGAGAACGAGCAAAAGGTACGTACACCCAAAGTCTCATCATTTAAATACACAACCTACCACATTTATGATATTCCATATATGTAGTTCTATAGTTTTAATTACACGTACAACCTCTTAAATGGGTGTCTATTTGTGAATATGTTTAATCATGGTAATGTTAATTTAGGCTTATGGCTAGCAAAATCTTTGTATATATATCTTCAAATCTACACAAAAAGAAATTATCAGTTTTGTAATGACTAATTGGATCGTTGACGGGTCTTTGTGAAAGAAAATCCCCTTTTACAACCTGAAACTCTTTTATGTCACAATTAGGAAAACCCAAACCTTTTCCTATTTTAGTGAAGTCTCGGGGTGTCTCTCAACAACCGGCTTTTTTCACTCTGATAGTATCATAGGTTTCGTAAATACAGAGAAACGAATAATCTTTTGAAGTTTACTCATGTATGACATAATTCATATCAAGTCATAGAAAAGATTCTCTTAAGGTGAACCAGTCTATCCTCTGTATGAGCTTAGTTGGAATAGAGACACAAATATGAAATATGAATATAAATAAAGTCATATATATGCAAGTTACGTTACAAAATGAAATTTACATATATAATAAGTTAAAATTTTATTTAATTCTAACTTAGTAAATACAAATGCCCTCTATGTACAATACTATACAAATCCACATCCTCTTAAAAATAAGCTTCGTTGATATGTTTTGTCAAAATTTATGAATACCGACTCGGTTCCTTGTCATCATGTGATGAAAGAGGGAACAAACAAATTGATTTAAATCCACGTGTGTTTAATTCTAATCCACATGAATGGTTTAGATATTTAATCAACAACGAGGTTTTTTACTCGCGTATTGCGACGGAGTCATACAATATAATTTTCCTGTTTAAAGACAATCTTTTAAACTTCATTATGTGTGTTGTGATAGATATTTATTGTTTGTTAGTGAGAGAAAATCACTTTGGCACTAAAAACCTCATAAAAACAATAAAAAAAAAAATAAAATTTAATGACCAATCAAAACGTGACACGTGGCGTGTCATTGGAACACCCACAAACACATGCAAATGGGTTTATATAGAATAAACGATCATAACTAGTTAGTTCAGAATTAAAAGAACATACTAAAAAGATAATAAATTTTAACGGCAAACATCTAACACTTCTTCTGAGTATAATTGTTATTTTAATCGAGTTTACTTATTTGTTTCATAACCAGGACCCCACCCCAACCTCCTCGACTTACAACTAAAAAACTCATCTGACTCAACTCAATACATTAGTGCTTTATTCAAAACTCGAACTCAAAACCTCATCATTTTTAATTGTATTAAGAGTTTGCTCCGTGGTTGTAATATGAAATAGAATTACAAAAAAAAGGAGAAATATTTATATGGGCAGGTGAACATAGAAAATATGCACAATGCAAGTATATACAAATTGGAGTTGGCGGATCTCATTAAACAGCTGCAGAATTTTATTAATTAAGTTTAGCTTAAAAACTACGTTATATGGCTTATTGGCTTAATGGATGACATTAAAAAATCATAGCAGTTATGATCACTCGTTAATGGAAATAAGGTGGTGATAGACATGTTTCTCGTGAACTATTTTAGCATATGATGTGTGTTACAATTCAAGTGTTTCCTCCCAAATAGAAAATGTATGTTATGTTGGAAGACAAGTTTAGCATATAAATGATGTTTGTGTTATGTTAATTATATTGTGTAACATTTAGATATGTCATAATATTTACGTTTGGGTTGATTATATTAAATGTTATATGGACAGTTGCATCGGTTTGGAAATAATCGCGAATGTGTATGCAAAAATAGGCGCACGTATCGAATACTGTGTGAGCTCGAATGCAATGTTGTTGTTTCTAAATTCTTTGAATTTAAGTGCTAAGTGTGTGTGAAAAATTTGTGCATTCGGATTCAATGTTGTGCACGGTGCTGTTTGTGTATAACTTGGTGTAGGCGATTCTCATCAAATAGTTCCATAATTTTATTAAGTTTAGCGTAGAAACCACGTTATATTGTTTATTGGCTTAAGGGATGATATGGAAAAGCATAGCTATTATGATCACCCTTTAATGGAAAATAGTAGGTTAGACACACGCTTCGCGACGGGTTGTTTTTATATGAGAATGTCGCAATGGCGCCATGTTTATAATTTGAATATTTATAAACATGTTTTACGTATAATCAAATAAATAAGCTAACTTACATGTATACAAATACATGTAGTGGTAAATTGTGTGTACTTATTTCAGTATTATTGTTAATTATTAAATTAAATATAACCATAGTTATTAGGGTAGGGTTATACTAAAATTGATGTTTAATTTAAAAAATCTAAGAAGATTGTTGGTTTGACACGTGTCCTTCTATTGTTTTAAAAAAATAACATTTTGGTCATTGTGTCAAATACGTCAGTTCATTGCATCTTATACGTTCATTGTGTTAAATATCAGTTCATTGTGTCATATATTTTACATTATTTATTATGTGTATTTATCATTGTATTTTACGTTTTAGATAATTTTGTGTTATTATGTTATTGTTTTTGTAGATTATAAACTTGTTATCAATCATTGTGTTTTATAGTTAGAAGACACAATGATATACTTTCGTCAATCTAGTTTTTCAAAACTCATAGTATTGAAGATAATACAATATGTTATTTTTGTTATTGTTTTTAATACATTATATAAACTTGTTATTATTTATTGTATTTTACCATTAGAAGTACACAATGATGTTGTTTCGACAATGTAATTTTCAAAACTTATGTTATTCAAGATAACACAATGATAATAAAAAAACATAATGAGACATTATGTTATTTTGTTATTATTTTTAATGTATTAGATTAATTTGTTGTTAATTTATTATTCTATTTTACATATTAAAGATAGACAACAATGTTATTCCATTATTATATTTTTTAAGATTCATTATTTAAAAAAACACGATAGTATTCAAAATTAACACAATAGCCAACAAAAAATATAATAAACTGCACTAAAAACACAGTGATGATATATGAGCTTAAAACGTCAATTTTTTTTATCTTTTTATATAATAATATTGTATCCGTTATATAAAAAACGCTTGTTTTTATGGTGTAATTTTTATAAAAAAATAATATCATATATAAAAGTTATGAACGTTTAGAAAAATAAGAGAACTTGCAAAAAATTAACAAAAATGACTATTCTTAAAATACCCCTCTAACAAAAAATTTCCTACAATTTGATCTTAATTATTAATTAAAAAAATATATGGTTGAGATTACTTCTTTGACTTTTTAGTTTTAAAAGACTTTTTATTTAAACATTCTCCGGTTATTATCTTTAATTATATAAACGCTATCATTAACAATATTGTTGTTATTATCATATTACACAAATGTTCTTAAGCTATTGAGTTTAAACAAGCATGAGTAATGAGATTTTGGAATTATTTTATACAAATAAACACAAACTATTTTGCACATTTCGTACAACAATTTTATAAAATGATATAATTGATTATGAATATATATTATGCGTTAATTAATCGATAATAACATTAGTTGCGGCTCTATTATTAACAACTATAATAATCATTATTTTATATTTACGTTATTTTTAGTATTATGAAAAGTATTATTGCAATATCCGACGCACTTGTATACTAATTTTATTATTACTAAACTAATAATAGTCATTTGCTAATATTATTATTGTTAAAATTGTTTTTATTCTTATAAACAAGTATTATTACTTAGAATAACATTAGTAATTGTATTATTATTATTATTATTATTATTGTTATTGTTAGTATTATTGTTCCATTATTATTGTTATTATTATTATTATTGTTGTTATTATTATTATTATAACTATTTAAATATTTGAGTAAATTACTATTTTGGTCCCTGTAGTTGAATAGTTTAACCCTTTTGGTTCAAAAATAATCTTTTAACAAATCATGGGTCGGGCATGATTTGTGTTATTTAACAGTTTTAGTCCATAGTGCTAAATCCGTTAAATATTCCGTTAAGTTGAGGGGTATTTTAGTCAAATTCTTCAATGTGTACCACCACCACCATCCCTTTTTAAGAAATGGAGCATCACCATCACAAATCATCACTCATCTACTACCATGAACATAGTAGAACACCAGTGAACGCAACAGTGCAACACCATCACAAAACCTTTAACCTTAGAAAATATACCACCATCACCCTAAAAGATTTAACGCAGTCAACTGAAATCGTGTTAGCTACAACTTTCCAGGGGCCACATCTTTTCGGTTTAGAAACCTGATCAGCTCTCGTACGACGGTGCCTTAGTATCAAACATTACAACCTTAAAATGTGCAATTTTACTCAATTTACTATGGATATAGATGAAAATTAAAAACCCTAAAACCTCTGATTTTGCTACGGGGGTCTGCGAGGACGCCGATGATGGTTTGCGATGATGGTAGTGGTGGCGGTGTAGTGGTCAGGTGTGGGTTGTGTTATCAGGTTCTCTTCCGGTGAGAGGAGAAAAGAAAGCATAGATAAGGGTTGCTGGGTGGGGGCAGAGATGAACAAAAAAACCGGTTCGGAAACCGGTTCATCCAAAAAACCAAAACCGGTATCAAAGAAAACCGGTTTTGGCCCAAACCGGTCCCGAACCGATCCAAACCGCCGGTTTCTAAACGGTTTGGTATCCACGCATTTAAAACCGGTTTAAAAGTTAAAAACCGGTAAGAAAAACCGGTTTGGGTAAAAAACCGGTTTCAAACCGGTTTGATAGGTTTGAGTTTTCGGTGTGCCAAACCGGTTTGTAACCCGAACCGGTTTGAAGAAAAACCGGTTTGACCCCACTACAGAAAAACCGGTTCAGTTTTGAAACCAAACTGGTTTGAGCAAAAAAACCGATTTGAACACCTCTAGGTGGGGGTGGGGTTGGGGTTGCTTTTTAAAATTTTAATTAAAATGTTGACTAGTACCCATAGCAATAATAGATTGTACCTTATAAAAATGACTAAAATGCCTCTCAATCAAACAGAATTTTTTAACGGAGTTAGCCTCAAGGACCAAAAGAGTTACAAAATACAAACCACATGACATGATTTGTTAAAAGATTCGTTTTTGGACTAAAAGAGTTAAACTATCCAAACCATAGTGACCAAAATAGTAAGTTACTCTAAATATTTAATAATTATATACTTTAAGTATTTGAATAAGATAATACTTAATTTAAATAATTTTTGTTATACAAATATAAAAGGTAGATATAAATATAAATGTTAATTTATAATATTAAATAATATTTAATATAGTGAATTAAATAACTTAATATGTACTAATAAATGTATAGATTAGATAAATTTATTACAAATAGAGTTAATACAAGAACTATTGCATTAAAGCATTTATACTCTATGCTTAGAAAGTTGTCTTAAAGTTAAAGTAAAATTACTATTATGTTTTCTCAAATGTTTTATATAGTATTAGCAACAGACCTCGCACTTTGCAATGAACAATTTGCCTCAAATGCTTTAAGATAGATGAATCACAACAAGAACTATGAATTAATCAAGATGATATAAATAGTCTTATTTTGTACAATTACAAAGTTGTATGATGTTTTGTAAAGCTAAGATAAAACCTAACGTATTAAGCACCTTTAACACTTTGCCATGGTTGAGTACAACAACAAGAACGAATGTGATCAATATGGGCAAAATTATAATAGCCAAACAAATCCGTTTCCTCAAGTTTTTCAGTGGCTTCTTGACACTTACGTATTTCGCTCACAAGTCATAAACCATATAAAGATAGTGAAAATTATATATCTTCCAAAAAACCAAGCTATCCTTAAACAAAACCAAACAAACATTTTGGTTTGATTAGGTTTAATTTCCTGGTTTATGGTTTGATCTTACATGTGTCTCTATGTGTCTAGCATTTCCCTTTGAGCATCCGCTAATATAGCCAATCTTGAAATATTTGCAAGAGAACCGAAATAAGATGACCCCATTTAAGGATCAACCATTTCAAGTCATCCATGTGGGAGCAAGATATATGGCTTATGTTTTCAAGAGATAATCTTTGTTATGGCTTATGTTTCATTTGCCATAGTTCTTTAGCCTTATTTGGTTGGTACCATAACAGCTTTAGTTATGAAAGAAATGCACAAAGATCCATTATACACAAAGTCTTCTTAAATTTATATGGACAAAATTAGATTAGGGAATAACATACATAATCAAATCAAAGATTGATTTAGGTCATAAGCACATGATAACATATATCGCTTCCTTACTAACAAAAAATCTGATCTAGACTTGAAAGATTATGACAGCTAGATCATAAAGATCACATCTTAAAAAGATTGACGCCAAATGAATAGACTGTCCACATCAGCGAGTTTATAATCGTTATGTCCTTGCCCGATGGGCTTTCGTATAATATCACTGTCACATTTTGGTGTCCAAGCATCACAAGGTGGAGATCATGATACTTTATCATACCCAGATGTAAATAAAATCTTACTTAAAAGAATCTACAAATTTAAAATAAAGATAAGAACAAAACTACAATTTAAAGATTGTACCATACTCTTTTTCAAATACAGTCATGCCCCATGATTTCTTTAAGAAACCGAGTTCTATTATGAAGAAATTAATTAACATAACCGAGTACGCTAGTTTCTTCAAAATAGAACTCATTAGTTTCTTCAAAATAGAACTCGTTCGCAATAACTTATAAACCGGAAGTTTAAAGGATGTAGACACTTTCAAAAGAAGTGTATTATAGTTATAGCTATTGGAATATCATAATCAAGATAATCCTAAATCAAGTAGATTAATGCTAATTACTAGTAAGAATATAAAAGTCTAAACAAAAAAAGTCAAACTGCACAACGAGTCACAATCTGTGCAGACTCATAGCGATGTTCATCCACATAATCATGATCTTTTTCTAAATCGATTAGGGACCTATTACAGGCAAAAGCTGATCATAATCCTAGAACAAAATATATATTGATCCCAAAAGATTATGAAATGTCACGAAAACAAAATGCTAAAAGCATATTAATTATGAATACAAAATCCACATATATTTACAATTACACTGACCCAAAATCAATACAGATACAAAAACATTGTAGATACTAACTATATCATCAAATAATTACTAACTGAACAATAAGAAAAATGAAGTTATAAACAAAAAGAAAATATAATTCTTAGTTTGCTCCGTTCATGACCATGGCTAAATTGCCCATTTTATAGCCAAAATCATTCTTAACAATTTCATCTTTACGTCTACCATATCGACTATCAGTAATCGATATAAACCCAATACTTTTCTTGTTGATCATGCTCGAATCTGGTATGTTTTTAGTCGAAAACTGATTCGTGGTTCGTTTGTAAGGCCCGAACCATTTAGCTTGAACATACTCACGTCGTCTCCATGGTGGCACCGGCATGTTCACTTGGTGCATCGACTTCTTTATGGCTCTAGACATAAGTTTTACAATCTCTTTGAAATCATCAACCTTAAAAACCGAGATCTCGGGGAGAATCTCGAGCAATGAAGCGTAAGTATTCGAAGGTCGCGCTATCTCGAACTCTTCTAGCAAAGATACGATAATTATATAACGAGTTTTTCCAATGTTAACGTCGATGTATTCATGATCACCCGCGAGAAGCCGCCCTTTCTTTTCCCACTTAGATTTGCAAAGCCCTATACATTTGTTCAAGTTACTTCTGTCACAATATTATTTCAAAAATAAAAAAACATATACAACAAAATCTCACGCATAACACAAGAATAAACAATACTATTAATATAATTATTTCACGAATAAATAATAGTACCCGCATCAAGACCCTGATCGCGAAGACGAGCCATAAGTCTCCTTTTGAACCCTAAAGATTGTGGTAATGAGTTATCTTTAACAACATTCGATCTCGCTTTTTCGACGTTTAACATCAAGTTTCTTCTTTGATCATCACCATTTTCAACTCGAATCAATCTCTTCAATGAATCCTTCATCTCCTCCATATCATCATCAACTCCATCTGAACCAAAACCACCATCAATTTTCATATCAAAACCTTCATTAACAACGCCATTGTCGTTCTCTATGAATGAATTCACAAGATGACTCAAATCCATCATCGTCTCCGGCGAGTGTTCGCTGCCGCTGCTGTCGCAATCGTTCGCCTTTCCGGCCACCTGAAACGCCTCCGCGATCCTCCAAAATCTCACCATTGTTCAATGATTCAACAAGATTTTTGGTGATTTTAGGGTTTATAGAAGAAAAAAGCCTAAGAAATGATGGAAAAATGTTGACATGAAATTGAAAGATGATATTGAGTGTTGAAGGTGTGCAGATATGTTGACACTATGGTGTTATGCATATGGTGCAAATGAATATCCTATATATGTGTGTATTTGAATGAATGTGGACATTTTTTGAATTAGGTTCATTTAGAAACGCATAATTTCACATACAACTAATTAATCATAAATATAGGGATAAGATTGTAAATAAATTTAAAATTCAATAAAGTTGTCATCGAGTGTTGATGTTTTCTCATAATTATTGTGAATAATTTTAGAAGCAATTTTGATACTTGCTTATTGTTTAGTTATTTTTTTTCTTATCAATTTGCTTACCTTTAATGTTTAACTAGATAGCAAACCGGTAGTTTAAGAAGTTCATTGGTCAGTGGATCGGATTTAATAATCAGATAATGTTATATATAAAACATATCAATATTATTTATACATACCCAATTCAAAAACAAATATGAAAATTCTATGTGTTTTAGAGTGGATTTACTCTTTTAGCACAACATTAGCACTTAAATAACAAAACTATGTATAATAAATCATAAAATTAATCAAACAATGAAAGAAATATAAAACTCTGCCCGATTAATGATCCGATTCCACCGGTTCACCGGTTTAACCAGTAACCAGCTAATTTAACTAAAAAGAGTTCAAATACATACAACTGGAACAATTCTATGACCAGTTTCTAGTCCGACCGACTCAGTTAATTTTAAAAACAATTTATCAAGTTTGACTTATGTTTCATTAATGTTATTGTTGGAACATACATTGTTATATATAGTTTGTTCGTCGCTTGACGAATAGTCTAGGCTTAATGTAATACACCTGATATGTTATAAACACATGAAACTGGGTCATTCGCAGGAGCATATGCGAATAAGACTCAGTCGTACGACTGAGCCATGCTAATGGACCAGTCGTATGGTCAGTCGTGCGACTGGACCAGTCGTATGTTCAATCACACGAATGAGCCATCCGCATTTTTTCCAGAAAAAAAAAGAGTCTGGAACTGTCTCCTGCACATATTTAAAGATGAGCAAAGCACATTCATCCTGAGGTTCTTTTGTCAAATAAGTTCGAAGGATACCCCATCATTCGTTGGACTTCCAGAATAGATAAATGTAGTTAGAACACGAAAGAGAGAAGAGAAGTTGTCAGCAGTCGGTGCTGATTTTGTGGGATAGTTAAGAGCATCTGACTATTTATGGGTCAATCAAGTTATATCTATCCGCACAGAGAGGATTCTCATTCTTAGGGGGAATCCATGTATAGAGAAATTGAAGACGCAATCAGAAAGTGATGATGTGAGCTGGTATCTGATGATGAATCTGAGTGCATGCTGATTTGTTTGAGATTGTCAGTTGTGGATTGGAACCTTTTACTTTTTGCCCAATACACCGTTTGAAGACGCTAGGAGAGCACAACGTTTATATATTGGGATATGCTGAATTTGAGGGGGAATTTCTGTAGGTGTTAATGTTAATCAGGTTAGCCTGTGTGAAGATTGAAGCAATGGAAAACTGTTCATGTCATTATCTGGAAAAATCAGTCATATGGGGAATCTTACTGCTATGATGGTGTTCTGCAAAGTAAACGAAAGCTATTGTGCCTAAATTCATTTTCAGGGATACT